>CADDIJ020002181.1:0-34084 GCA_902809745.2 Tetradesmus lagerheimii | reverse complement strand
GCAGGGAAGGGGGGAGCTGGGGGAGCGGACTCCTAATTTCTGGCCGGAGGGGGGGGGCGGTGCGGGCGCGTGTCGACTTTGGTGGAGGTGAGCGAGTGCGTTTGGGATAAGTACGAGATAGCTTGCAACAACCAAGCTGGCTGGGAAGGCAAATTGAGCAGTGAGTGATTACACGAGCTACTGCTGACTTTGGTGGAGGTGAGCGAGTGTATTTTGGGTGATTAGGAGAGCTTGCAACAACCACACTGGCCGAGGAGGCAGATTAGGCAATCAGGTGAATACAGGAGCTACTGCTGACTTTGGTGGAGGTGGGGTGGGGGCGATTGAATGAATGAGCTTCGCATGGTGTGTTTGCACTTTACACCCGCGTAAGTTCAAAAAGGGGGCGTGTGTGACGATGAGGAGACCTCATGCGCTTTTACGCACCCTGCCATTGCTGAATGAATTGATTCTGGGGGGGGTAACCTGGGGGAGCGGGCTCCTACTGGCTCGCCACACACGAGGAGGAGTGCTTGACCTTGTATGATTGAGGCAGCGTCTGCAGCTGTTCTGCTGTTGGCAGGTGCCGATTGTCTGTATGTATGGTGGCAACATGCTGCAGCTCCTTGGTGTTGTGGCTGTCGCAACCCCAAATACGCTTTCAACTCGCTTTGCAAGTAGTGTTCATGCAGCTCCCAGCCCTTGCGAATTTGTCCTGACAAAAGGCTGCATTTTGCTGGCTGCTGCTGCTGCTGCTGCTGTTTCCAGGCTGGCTAGACGTGCCCAAGCACGCACGGCAGGGCGCCTTCATAGTCAACTGTGCGATTAGCCCGCTAATGTCGCTGCACGACTGGCACTTTGAGATTGGCGGAGGGCTGGGCGGCTCTGCTGCACATGCGTTGCTGTGTGGGCGCAACTCTGTGCAGTCGGAGCTGGACTTAGGAGTGGGCTGGCAGGACCCTGCGGTGAGTCAAATTTATGACAGATGTAACATGATTTGAATCTCACTGTAACGTGTTTGGCAAGATGGCCGCAACTTTGTGCAGTCAGAGCTGTACTTGGGTGTGGGATGGCAGGACCCTGCGGTGAGTTAGGTTACATATGTTATGCAACATAATGTAACGTGATTTGAAAGTCACTGTAACATATTTGGGCTGGGGGGCTCTGCTGCACATGCGCTGCTGTGTGGGCGCAACCCTGTGCAGTCCGAGCTGACCTTGTGTGTGGGCTGGCAGGACCCTGCGGTGAGTCAGATACGTCATGTAACATGATTCAAACCTCCCTTTGACATGCTTGGCAAGATGGCCGCAACTCTGTGCAGTCGGAGCTGGACTTGGGTGTGGGATGGCAGAACCCCGAGGTGAGTCATATTTATGACAGATGTAACATGATTTGAAATGATTTGAAGCTTTCTTCAACATGCTTGGCAAGACGGCTGCAACCCTGTGCAGTCGGAGCTGGACTTGGGTGTGGGATGGCAGGACCCTGCGGTGAGTCATATTCGTCATGTAACATGATCTAATCTCCCTGTAACATGCTTGGCAAGATGGCCGCAACT
Source organism: Tetradesmus lagerheimii (assembly GCA_902809745.2). Classification (NCBI taxonomy): domain Eukaryota; kingdom Viridiplantae; phylum Chlorophyta; class Chlorophyceae; order Sphaeropleales; family Scenedesmaceae; genus Tetradesmus; species Tetradesmus lagerheimii. Next base: position 32,547 of record CADDIJ020002181.1, on the reverse strand, counting down.
CTGTGCTGTCGGAGCTGGACTTCGGTGTGGGCCAGGGGTAGTGAGTAGTATACCATAAGTTATGATAATCACTACCCCTGGTGTGGGCTGGCAGGACCCTGCGGTGAGTCAGATATGTCATGTAACATGATGTAACATGATTTGAAAGTCACTGTAACATTTTTGGCTGGGCGGCTCCCTGCACATGCGCTGCTGTGTGGCCGCAGCTCTGTGCAGTCGGAGCTGGACTTGGGTGTGGGATGGCAGGACCCCGCGGTGAGTCATGTTTATGACAGATGTAACATGATTCAAATCTCACTGTAACGTGTTTGGCAAGATGGCCGCAACTCTGTGCAGTCAGAGCTGGACTTGGGTGTGGGGCTGGCAGGACCCCGCGGCGAGTCATTTTTATGACAGATGTAACATGATTTGAAACTCCCTTTAACATGCTTGGCGGGATGGCCGCAACTCTGTGCAGTCGGAGCTGGACTTAGGTGTGGGCCGGCAGGACCCTGCGGTGAGTTTGGTTAGATATGTTATGTAACATGATGTCACATGATTCGAAATTTGAACATGAAACGTGTGTTTGGCAACATGGCAGATGAATGCCAAGCATGCCATTGATGATGTGTTGCCTGCAGAGCACTGGGGAAACACGGTGAGGGCTTTTTTTAACGCTTCAGTTACACGGGGAGGGAGGGAGCTTCCGCAAGCTTGTCATTCATGCTTTGCTTGACTTGCTTTGGACCAAGCCACCTGAAAAAGTCCAACTACATGCACTTGTGCTGCGTTGCGATGCAGGTTATCAAGGAGACAGGGCTGTGTGTTTGGCGCAGCGGCCCCTCGCCTCAACTGGACTTCAAAGTATCCGGCAGCTTCCTGCAAGGCAGGATGGCGCTGCTGTGGACTGGCAAGCCGCACGTAACATACGAAAAGACAGACCTGCAGCGAGACTACAGCCTTATTGAGCAGGCAGGCAGCATGGCACGTCAGGCAGTGCTTCCTGGTCAGGAGAGTGTAGACGCTCTGGCAGCAGCTGTAGCGGTTAGCTACAAGATGCAGCTGCAGGAAGGGATGGAGGTGTTACCAGATCATGGGGAGCTGGCTAAGAAATATTGTGGGGGTGGTTGGGGTGGGTACGCGCTGTATATGTTTGGGAGCGAGGAGCAGCGGGATGCGTTCGTGCAAGGGGTGCAGGGTGCATGTAGCATAGAGCCCTATGTCCAGGGAGTGTAGCGATCATGAACCTCTGGATGGTTATATAGCTTGTGTGGCCACTGATCTCGGACGTGTACTAATGCTGCTGCGATGTCGTGCAGATGGAAGTGTATGTGTGATTGTGAATGTGCACAAACCAGGGGATCCTGCCAGCCTGCGGCAGGAGCAACGCTCTGCTTGCCTGTGCAACACTGGCTGAAAGCCGACTTGATTGCACTGCTCGTGCTACTTTGCATGCAGCAATATGTCGTTGCCAACTCGGAGCTCAGGGTGAAGATGTTGACGTGTAACGGTCGTGTGCAGTCACTGCACTGCTGAGCACTTGGTCACCAAGTGCAGCACTGCACAGGCGATTCAATTCCAGATTGTAACTGTTTTGGAGTCAGATTAACCCAACGGTGTGCTGTGCACGCCTTGCCTGGAGCCGCTCCATGTTGCCGGACCGGGATCCTCAACTGTAGCTAGTAACAGCAGCTGGTACTCAACTTATTCAGACTACTGCTATCACGTTGGCTCTGGCCGAGGGGGGCATAGGCCCTAAGTTTCACCATCTCATTTACCCAATGCCAGCCCACTCCTCCTACCTGCACCGTGCCGTTGTGCTGACACTGTATGGTGTCACATGTGACACTAGCAGCAGCTGTATCAATGCCACGGTAATCAACTTGGTTGCAATGATTGCAGCATCACAGCACAGACCATTCACGACCTGAACTGCTGCAAAAGTACTACTGTTGACAGACAGACTGCGCCACATCCAAAATTTGGCACAGCCAGTCGAGAAACCAAATTCCTGCGGCTGCAACTGTGCAGCTGAATTCAGAAAGTGATCACAGCCGAAAGCAAGCAAGGCATGGAAGACATAACTGCTGACCCATAGTATATGTTCTTCCAATTGAGCAGACAGGCAGTGCTCAGCATGCACAACGCGTATGCACCAAGCAGCAGTTTGGCCTGCAGCAATCTGTGCACGAGCACTGATAACATTGTGATCACTCATCATCATCATCATCATCATCATGTTACCCATTAAGCCATAGCCATAACATTGTGATCACTGTGAGTAATCACCACAGATGACCATGGCTATCATCATTTCACTGAACTGTGACCTGCACCACGAGGAACAATGCACACAACAAACATGCGCAAGCATCTGTCCTGCAGTTACAGCTGCCCCACGCAACCCCCCTGACCCCATATCAACTGGTCGCCATTGCGCAACCAGTCAAGCAAAGCTGCCACAAGCAAGCTGCGATAGTAACCTGCGAGCCACTCATTCATGGCTGTTGTTCTCTGCCATACCATTGAACGGACAGACACCTGTGAAGGACATCTGTCGCCTGACATGCTGATCTGATCAGATTAAAAACAAAGTGGTCATCCACAGTGCTGAGATCAACAGCTCAGTTCATAATACGCAGCTGCACAATGGCTGACCCTTCCTGCACATTTGCCACTGGCAGAGTGTGGCAAAACTTATCCCCCTAATGCACACTCAAACCAGCCGTCTAGCATGCTGTTCCTCTGTTCCTCTTCAACCCTTGCCCCAACCATGTACAGATCTCCACACAATCAACACCACATGTACAAGTGGGTCCCACACAAGCCGACTCAAGCTGCGCCCCCTCCACGTATCCATCTATTACAGCTGCCATTCAGATTCAAACAGTGTATTCTGTCTTCATGTAACACACATTCCTCAATGCTGTGTTCTTCTGCTGATGCTCAGCAGGGTTCAGGGCTTCGAGGAAAGGGCTTACAGGCCATTCCTTGCACCCCTCCTGCCCTCAGGCTGGCACATCACATCGTTCTGCCATACGCCGTTCTCAGCATCACAGAACGACACTGCACAGAGCATGGTGTGGTGCAATGCAGTATCAGCAGAAGAGGAATACGAGGGTCAGTGGCAACGTAAGCGCTACTGGTGGTAACTAGGGTCAAACTTTGAGTCCAGCTGTTGTTATTGCGGCGACACTGAATTGGAGGTGAAGGCATGATACGTTCACAGGCAGCAGCCAGATGAACAATGTCAGCACTGTTCTTCATATGCAGGGCCTACGCAACACTGGCTTGTATGGTTGTATCCACCAAACAACTTGGTCCATCAGTGCTGTGACTTGATTGCATAACATTTCAAACTGAGGTAGTACAGGCTGAATGCCATTATACAGATTGTGCAATCAGAGGAAGAAACTCACTGGCGCTGGAGCCCTCGGCATTGAAGACAGCAGCACAAGTTCCCTCGCAGATAGCATCGGCAACGCCGTCGGCGCAAGACTCGGGCCATCTGCAGCATTCACACACACGTCGTCAGTAACGCATCTCACATGTGCATTCAAACGGCAGCTGCACTTACAGCGCATTGACTGGGCCAGCTGGCAAGTCAGCACAACATGCAATGCTCTAGATTCTAGGTGCTGGATGGGTGTTTCGCAAACCCAGTTGAACACCTAAAAAGAGGCCGGGCAATGCCACCCAGGTTGCCAAACAACACAAGTCACATAATGGCAGTTTCATCAGTGACAACACAAGTCCCGTATGTGAACTCACTCGACGTTTTCTGCAGGGTCGGGCATGCCAGCCCACGCAACATCGCCACCAGGGTTGCCACCATTATCCTCAACGCTGCACCAAGCATCAGCACAGCAGCATCAGCAGAATAGCATCAGGCAGCCGCAGCACCACTTGCTCTCTCACTCAAACTGCATGCATGCTTGTTCTACTCAGTTGTTACCTAATGTGAACTGCATGCATCCTTCTTTTGTGTTATCATCAGCAGTTTCAACCAAGCTGGCATAGATGTTCAATCCAAGCAGACAAGATTTGCTTGCAATGCGGAAGGGTTGGGCCAGCTTGGCTGCTACCAGACGCACCATTCGCCGTTCACTACCCAGCCTGCACCGTTAGCCTGGCAGATGGCCTCTGGGGAACCAACAAAGCCAGGCTCGCACTCTAAAGCAGCAGCGGCAAAGCAATGAGCCTGTTCAACTAGCCACACGCTGAGTAGTTTGGTGGTTGATTTGCTATTGGAAGGGGTGGCCAGATGGCATCAGACGAATGTGTATGGGCCCAGCAGTGCGCAGCAAGTCTAACCGTTTGCAACACAGCATGCGACGATGTGTGATGTCATCGCCAACATCATATGACTGTGATGTATGATAATTGACACAAGCTCTTTCCTTGAGTGTTGAAAGAGGTACCCAAGAGATGATTGTAGCTGGAGGATCACAAACACCTGTCTTTGCATGCACATCCTTGCAAGGGGTGAAAAGAGCAGGCATGTCACAGCCAAAGAAAACCAGATGCATGCATGCCACACAGCACTCACCTGCCATGCAGGCATCATCAACCTTTCCATCAACGCAGGGGGCACCCTCCTGGTTGGTTTCGAAGGGTTGCTGTTGCCTGGCACCCTTGGAGTGCCGGGGCAAGCAGCGGCAGCAGAGCTGCACAGATGCAGCAACAGCCAGGCAGCAGAGACAACGGCAAGATGTGAACCAAAGCCCAGCACTTTCGCTCTGCTTCAACCTCCAACATGTGCACACAGAAATGGAGGCGTCAGCACTATGTTCAAGAAAGCTGCACTTGTGCAACGTGCCATATTTTAGTACGCACAGACCCCTGACATGCAGTAACTGCAATCCACCAGCAAGAGGCATGGCAAGCCACAACAGAGCACCTGGGTACTTCCGTCCGGCAGTAAGAAGGTCAAACAGATAACACAGCCAAACCAATACAAGGCATTCATCAGGCTCTCACCAGGTGCCCGCAACGGTGTACTTGCCGTCGTTGCCGCAAGTGGCAGTCACAGTAGAGGCACCATCAGCGCAGATGCCTGCAATGACGCAGAACCGGTGCAGGTAAAGGCGTTGGCGTTGGCACCAGCGTTGGGTGTACCCTTGCATGCAGCAGAGGCAGCCACGCAGGTACCAGTCACCTGCCACACACCACCAGCAGTGCGGCGAGCAGTGATGTGAGCACCAGAGGGCTGAGCCTGGAAGCCGGCAGCGCAGGTGGTGGTGCACTGCCTGTTGGTTGTGCGCAGAGCCGTGCAGGTGCGGTTGTTCCAGGGCACGGCATTGGCAACGGCAGGGGGTGCGGAGGTGCAGCGATTGATTGACTGGCTGGCTGTTGGGTGTGCAGGCAGCACCGGCAGAGGTGATGGGGCCACCGGTGGAGTTGGTGCCTGTTGGGGGTGGGAAGAGAGAGCAGCAGCAGCAGCAGCAGACGGAGAGAGTGAGGCTTGACAACACAGTGACAGAAACATGGTGTGGTTACAGAGCAGCAAAGGTAAAGGGAAGCAGATGAGCAGGAATGCTGAAAGCACACATAGCAACTGCACTGCGGGCATCTGTGTCTGTTGGCGCATACACAAGAACGCAGGAGCAGCCGCTGCCTTTGACAGGAAACAAGAGCAGCGTCTACATGCACACGCCAGCTGTCATGCATGGACTGAAGCAAAGCAGCTTGATGTGGCATGTTGTGTGCAAGACAACAGCTCCGCTATCTGACACGCCGCAGTCAGCTCATCATCAGGACATGTGGAGCACTGGACAGCGACCAAACAGTCATACACATCACTCACCAACATCAAGCATCACACCCAACAGGGGTACTCACCAATTGCACAGAGGCACCGTACTCACCAGGAGGGCATGTTAGGCACTAGTGCTGGCAGTACTGGCATTGGCAGATGCCGGCAGTCTTCACAGGGATACGCCAACAACCACCCGCTCACTCACTCACTCACTCCGGCACACACACCGCACCACCCACACAAAGTAGCTCCACCCAGAGCCCACTCACCAGCAGGGAATGCGAAGCACTGGCAGAAGCCGACGGTCTTCACATGAATTTGCCAACAGCGACCCACTCACTCACTCACTCACTCACTCACACACCAAACCCCGACACAGTAGCTCCACTCACCAGCAGGGCATGCGAAGCACTGGCAGAAGCCGATGGTTTTCACAGGGATGCTGCCCTGGCAAGCCTTGATGGGGTAGTAGGTGCGGCTGCAGAAGTCAGGCTTGGTGGAGTACCAGGTGTTCAGGCTCACAGGGGAACCTGGGCGGCCGTTGGGCAGGACGGTGCGCACGGATGCGGTCTTCAGCGAGCCAGTCTTAGAAGACCAGATTGGGCAGGAGACGGGAGGGTAGTAGGGGTAACCTGCGGTGGGTGGCTGGACGTAGCTGCCGAAGCCAGCAGCGCAACCTGCAGGATAGTGGTGGTTGGGGGGAGGGGCGAGTTTGGGCAGCAGCAGCAGCAGCAGCGCAGAAGGAGAAGGTATGAGTTGGCTGGTGGGGAAGGGGCACAGGTAGTGGGGATGCAGTGAAGGCATAGTGTTTTACAATGCATCAGCAGCAGCAACAGCATCAGCAGCAGCAGAATTGTGCAGAAGCAGAGCAGAGGGCCAGACAAGGTGGCCTATGCTGTAATAGTCGCATATGATGATTGCGTGTGCTTAGCAAACAGGGAGGAGCGGCAGCATCCTGGCAGCAGGCACCAGCAGCATGTTCTAGAACTGCGCTACACGTCCACTGCACTACAGGTTGGCGCTTACCGCAGGTGTTGTCCTTCAGCAGGGCATAGCCAGCAGAGCAGCTCTCACAAGTGTAGGGCTTGTAGGCGGCGCACTGCAGCAGCAATGACAGCAAACAGAACAGTTGGTTGAGGAAGCAGTTGAAGCGGGTACAGTGCAAGTACAACAGTCAGGCAGCAGCACAATGCTCGAAGCCAACGCAAACTGCCTGGAGGCTGCCAGTGCCCTCAACATAATGAAATAACACGTAGAATCGTCGTGGTGCTGCTGAAGGGGCGAGTGACACCCCAAAGCACCTTGTGTCCCACATCAGATGCCGGAAAGAGATCTCAGCCGCCAACACCGCAGGAGCACACGAATCGAACAACACGTTGTTCAAGCAAATGCTGTAGCGTATCCCTGTCGCATTGCTGCTGCTAGTGGTGTCACTGCTGTCACTGCCCGCAGGCTACGAGGTAAGAGCTCGCTCCTGCAGCGCATCTCGATGCGCGTGCGCACCTGGTCGCAACCGGGGACGTAGCACTTCCACTTGAAGAGTGTCTTCTGGTACCAGGGGGCATAGGTGGCTGACGCTGTGGTGGCCACAGCCAGCAGGGCCAGCAGAGCAAGGATGGCCTTCATGATGCAAATGTGGCCTGCGAGATGTAATCATATGTATTTTAGAATCGATTCGGCTGCCCAGGTGGCTGATCGGGTGGCCCAGGGGAGACCCGGCATTTCAAGATCATCGCAGAGAGCATCAGCCTGGTATCGCCCGGCATGTCTTGCGCACCTGAGAACGCCACAGGTGTAGGGAATGAGTGCTGCGTTCCAGCTGGAACGTGTTCTTAGGTGCCGAAACACCAGAAGCGTGCCTGGGTGAGGATTTGTGAGAAAGGATCTAACGATGCAACCACCACAGCGTAGTGGCTAATGTGTGGGACAGTCGGCAACTGCTGTCATGCCACCTGTAGTGAACGCGTGCCCTTAAGCGCGTCGACAAGCCGGCGCGTAACCAGCTTGTTATAACCACCAGCGGCCACCAGAAAGCGCACATTCACAAGCGTCCCAGCGACAGTGTGTATGAAGGCAATGTTCTCATCTGAAACCGTAGCGTGGAGCATCACGCTTGTTGTGTGTCGGACCAACGCGGTGCTGCTGGTCACCAGAGGGTGACCAACCATTTCATACCTCGATTACGTTAACAATCAAACATGTACAAAGTATGCACGCACCTGCGCTCTATCTGTGGTTCACCTGTCGCGGGTGAGAGGGTTGCCTGCCAGAAACGACAGATTGTGGGAGTCCCGGCATGGTACGGTGGTTTCTGATTTTGACAGCCATCGATCTTTGTTTTTTTAGCGTTTCTGCAATCATCTTATGCGGACCTTGGCGAGTCACCCGCCACGAGCGAGTTACTCTGCACAGTGGCACCCAGACGTGCTTGCTCGAACCTTGAACGGGTGCCAGCTGCGCATGCACCAATCAATGTTCAACCCTTAACCACCATAGCAAACGGTACGAGCTACGCAGTCGTGAGCGTTGCGAATGCAATGAGACACTGTGAGACGTGGTAACCATCAAGCACCTGCATCAAGGGCAAGCGAGAGCACCCATCTGTGGTTCAGTCCGCGTCATCGCCTCGTTTGCTTCCTGTTCACCGCAGCGTCAACCGCATGTGACGTATGCCTGCTCATCAATGCTGCTGCTAGAGTACTGAGGCAGTACATTCCTGACTCCATCAGATCCACAGACAGGTGCCCCGGAAGCGCCTGGATCTGGATAGCTATGATCTACTTGTTCAGCACTGACAGTCAGCGGCGCATTACAGTGGGTCAGGCCAGCCTTGCTTGCGTGCGTAGCCTTGCGTGAGTGAGCAGCCTTGCATGCGGGGGAAGGGTGTCACTGCATGCCTTGCTGCTTGGTGCTGCTATTACTTTTACAGACAGCTGCTGACCATCGGACACCAAGATTCCAAGTAATCAGCGTCGATAGCTGGATGAGCGCCCACGAGACACACACTAGATTGCACTGACTGCAATTGTGGAGTAATTTAGAGCGCCACTGCTGCGCAGCGGATGCTGCATACACAAGCAATAGAGTGCGTGCTGTGATTGCGCGGCAACACCCTCCTCCCAGCAAAATTTGCTAAGCAAAGATGCCGGACACTAGCGCCGTGCTGCACTGGGCATGCCACAGCGAACGATGCTGACTAGCATGCTAGCAAGTGTCACTCAATCAACCGCTGCAGACTGCTCCCCATCCCAGGACTACTGCACATGATGCATGTGACATGATGCATGTCGCTAAAGCGCATCATGCTCTACGTGCCCTGCTGCGAGCCCCTGCTGCCCCCCGCTGCTTCATCCCCATGCCTCGCATCTCACTATTATCCAGCCAATCCGACCCATTTCTAGCCCCTGCTGACGCAGCAGTAGACCCACCATTGCCTGCAGGAAGAGGCGCTGCTGCTGCTGCTGCCACAGCTGCTGCCACAGCTGCTGCCCTGCTAGCAGCAGCAGCTGCTGCTGCCGCCCTGCTGCTGTTCCCCTGCACAGATGATGCAGCGCTGTGGCCAGCCACTCCGCTGACAGCAGCAGCCCCACTGCCGTTGGCAGGTGCAGCGGCCGCAGCACGTAGCTGCAAGATGTCGACAATCGTTGGCTTGAAGACCGTCGCAGAGCCGGCCACCAGCAGCAGCAGCACCAAAACAGGCCCTTTCCAGTCAAGTCCTTCGTCAGACATTTGCATGCCTGCTGCTGCTGCTGCAGATGCAGCGCTGGCTAAAGGGGCTGCTTTGTAAGGGAGAAGGCCTAGATGGATGTCTCGCGCAGGAACCTGCGTTGGTGCAGGTGGATTCAAGATTTGGCGGTACAAAAGAGAAATGGGTTTGGCACCGAGGGCGGCAACACAGGGGGTGAGATGGCGCAGCAGCAGCAGCAGCAGCAGCAGCAGCAGCAGCAGCAGCAGCAGCAGCAGCAGCAGCAGCAGCAGGGAAACTGTAGTGCAGCATGGCCGTCCTGTGCATGATGTTTGTCAAAGAGGTTAGCAGCTGTAGCGCTGCTCGCTGCATCTTGTGACGGCTGCAGCAAGCGGTCTTGCAGGATTTGGCTGCACAGCCTATCCCCAAAAGGTTAGCACTGCGGCTTCTACTGAAGCGGCTTGTACCGCCACCACAACCACGTACACCATGCATTGCAAGCTACTGAAGGGTTGCTGCGCAACACTGCTGCTTTGCACAGCAGTTACTTCCTGCTGCGGTTGTGCTGCTGTGTGCTTAGAACCACAACAAGGCAAAGCCTGCTTTATGCCGGACTGTGTCTTACTTGGCAAGTTGAATCAGGGTGTTCTCGAGGCAAAAGTCTCACCTGCACAGGCCTCTCCCAAACTTCGCAGCTTCTGCCACCAGCGGCAGCAGGATCACAGCTTAACCGTAGCACATACGCTCCAGGCTTCAGTCCCCGCATCTCAAAGAACCCTGAGCCATCAACCGCCACAGCTGCCAGCACTGTTGCCCCTGCAGTTGAGGTCACGCTTCCGCTGCTGCTGCTGCCGCTGGCTGGCAGGAGTTCTGCTCTGATTGCACTGCGAAGTTCGCTGGGAAGCTTGAGGGCTGCTGACAGGGTGGAACGACTTGACGTACGGAAGGCGATGAAATCAATGCCTGTCACATCTGCACGCTGCAGCTCCACCTGCAGATCACAGCAGTTGAACGACAGCGCACCAGCATGAGCTTCATCCATAAATGGCAGGCCATGCATGTTGCTGCTCAGCATTGCATGACTTTTGGCGGCACCCTTTGGGTGTTCCTTGACGCCCTGCCAATAACCCAACACTGCACCCCACAACCTAAATAGGTTCAACAACGATGCAACGCACAGTGTTCTCACTCAAACACATACCACCAAGACGTGCAACGCGTAATGCAATGCACACATTCTTGCCCTCACGTATACACACCCCATTGGAAAAGATGCAACGCACAGTCTCCCACCCGTTCTCACACTCTCACCTGCTGAGCGGCTGGGTGTGCACTGATCACTCGTCCGTCCAAGCGCACACGCATGTCATACGCAGCGCTAGGCCTCAAGTTGCCAACGCGGTAGTGCCCTGCATCATCAGTGACACTGCTGTCTAGTACGACATCAGCAGCGCCGCTGCCCTGGCATGCCTCGATGACAGCATCTGCCAGAGCACTGCCTCCAACTGTAAGTGTGCAACAAACGAAGGAGATGAGGTGCAACAGAGCACATGTGTAACATGAAAGAGGGGACGAGGTGCAACAGAGCCCATGTGTAACTTAAGAGCACACCTCAATGACAGCACCTGCCAGAGGGCTGCCTCCAACTGCAAGCGTGCAACAAATGAAAGGAAGAGGGGACGAGGTGCAACAGAGCACATGTGTAACATGAGAGCACATCTCGATGACAGCACCTCCCAGAGGGCTGCCTCCAACTGCATGTGTGCAAGTAATGAAAGGAAGAGCGGATGACGAGCAACAGAGCACAGGAGTGACATGAGGGCAACGGCATCATGGGGCAGCCCAGAAGGTGCAACACTCTTTCTGCCCTGCAAGACATGCCTACAGCAATTGATGACACACTTTGCAGAGTAAAAGGAGGAACATTCCTGATCTGCCCTGCTGCATGCATCAAACTGCTGCAGCATCACCTATGCCTTCACTCAGATACTTTGCTTTCAGTCAGCTGGCCAAATGATAGACACCGGCTCACCAGATGTAACAGCCCCGCTGATGCCCCATGCGTTACGTACTGCTCTCAGCGTCACTGTTGCCGCCTGTCCATCTTCTAGGGCCAAGTCAGCAACCGGCGGTTCAAACTGATGCTCTCGCAACAGTGGCTTCAAGTAATACGTGCCTGGCCGCAAGTCCTGGAAAGCAAGGGTGCTGTCAGGCCCCAGCCTGGCGTTACTTGAGAATCCGCCGCTGCCTGAAAGTGACAGGAAGACAGCTGATGGACTGGTACCTGCAGGAAGGTCAACCGACACTGCAACAGACGCGAGCTGCTTGGATGAAAAACGCAGCAGCTGCTCTGCGCTGTCTGCTGTGCTGCCAGCAGCTGCAGGAGTGGTGGTGATAGAAGGAGGGGTGATGATATGGCCTGTCTTTGACAGCTGCACAGTGTATTCGGCGTCGGTGTAGAGGGGTCCTAAGCGGAAGGAGCCAGAAACATCAGTGGTGGATTGCGCTGCTACATCACCTGCTGCATGGCCTGCTGCTGCAGAAGCTGCAGCAAAAGTTGCTGCTGCTTTGGCACCTGCAGGATGGCGACAGTGATGGAGGGCCGGCAGAACTATCATGATATGAGTTGTATCCCATATGGTTTGGGTCACACCATGACACATTGGGCACAGCAGCTGGCAGACAGCAGGATCCTCCCCTTTGATACAGATGCTTCTAACATGACACAAAGGCGGCGGCATAGACATATTTAAGCAGTACATACTGAAGGCTGCACGCGTGCTAAGGCTGCTGCCGTGGCAAAACAAGATGGAAACAAGATGTTGTGCATCGCACCTTCAACAGCAGGCTCAACTACTCCCACCAGCATCCTCCCTGGCTTGGCTTCAAAAGCAGCAACAGCAGGTGGGCACTCCATGCTTGCTGCATCATGCTTATACACTAGGCTGCGTGGGTGCAGCAGCAGCGTGCTGCTTTGACCAACAGATGGCGTCAGCTCAACCGCCGCGCCTAGGTCAACGGTTATACTATAAGTGTAGACCCCAGGCCTTGCAGGATCAACTGCTACTGCTTTGACCGCTTGCACTGCATCGTTAGTTTGACCAGGAGCTGTCACTGTGATGCTAATCTCCTGCGGGTGGCTTGCTTCACTGCTGCTGTCTGCGCTGTCTGCTGATGTGTCAGCACTGCTGCCTATGCTGCCTGCTGCAACCACCACCTCTCCTGACGCAACTGCTGCTTCTGCTTGCAGGACAAGTGGCGCCAGAGGCTTGTCTGGGTCTACATCAATCGTGTAGGTGCCCCTGTCAGGGCCGAACACAAAGCAGCTGCTGGTGGTTAGCTGCAGCTGGCCTGTTGTAGGGATGCAGATGTTGCTTGTGCTGCCTGGTACTGCTGTGTACTGCTGCGAGTGGGCTGAGAGCGTCAAAGTGGCTGCGTGGCTTGCAATGACCTGCATGTGTGTGGTGAAACCGGCAGTAGCAGGACGACAGTGATGCTGAGCAGCTGGAGTGTTGGCCAGAAAGTCATACTGGTACGGTGCAAACGACACCAAGCAGTATGCGCACGATTGGATGCAACGCAAACACAGACCTGGTGCTGGTTCTGCACCCTTGTAGATGACCAATACCTTGCTGGGCCTACTGCTGCAAACACACTCAGATGTAATCAAGTCACAAACAGCGCACCTGCAGTTGGTAGCCTGCTTGCTGCAGCGGCGCTGCCTCAACATCTGTGGACTCAACAACCACCTCCACACCCTGCTCTGCCAGCCAGCACCAGCCAGCACGCAAAGCAGCAAGCATGTAGCGCCCTGGACTGACTCTAGGCAGCACATAGCGCACGCTGTTGCCTGCAGGAGGTGACAGGCGTGCAGGAAGCAGGCAGGCTCAATATGGAGGCAAGTACAGCAGCAAGATGGTGCATCCTGCAAGTGCTGTATAGTACAGAGAGGGCACTGTGAGGCGGACAGCTCATGCCCGCAGCATGCGTTGCGAGCCAACGTACCAAATCAAGCCAAGGTAGCTTATGGGATGAGGAATCAAGTTCAACTTGGCATCAGCACAGCAAGCCGATGGCCCAGATGCTCACCGCTGCTCTTCTGCTGGTCGTTGACTGCAACTTCATCTAACCGCACAGCAGCAGCAACCTTGCCGTCCGCTGTGCGCAGCACTAGCTGCACATCGCCAGGACAGGGCCCTGCGAGGCACACCACCTCCCCTGCAACAGTCAACTGTGCTTGACTGAACACAACATTGACCAGCGGCTGTCCCGCAAGCTGCAGGTCAACATGACCCGGACTAAACACCAAGCCCTTTGACTTTTCATCTGCGCTGATGTAAGGGGCCACTCTGTAGCGCCCAGGAGGGACGCTGGAAAAGCAGAAGGAACCGGAAGCTGCATCTGCTGTCGTCTGCTGTGTTATGCCGGCTCCATCATTGCTGACCAAGCTGACACGGCGTGCAGAAGCCTTGAAGCGCTGCTCTCCATGTTCCAAGCGGCCACAGAGGGCCAAAGCAGTGACCGATATGTCGGGTAAGAGTGCAGCGCTAGGTGTGACATGTACTGCTGAGAGGCTGCTGAAGCCGTGGTGCTTCTTTGTTGCAGTTATATCCACGCGGCCTTCAGACATGCGCGCTAAGGAGTATCTGCAAACAACAGCCGTGTGCCGTGTGGAAGTGCAGAGGAAGAGCTGTTGGTACAGCAGAGTGATGCATGTACCACAGCTAGCATCGTAGCAGCATGGGAAGGGGTCCAGGTAAGGTAAGGTGCTTGTGGTGGCTGACTAGCAGAAAACAGAAGCACACAAATGCAGACATATGATGCTTAAGCTCCCGCCATGCAGAGCCCCTTCGTGTCGCGAACAGCAGCATTGCTGAAGTGCTGCAGCAGCACCACGTGACGTGATCAATACCAGCAACATACAGCACAAGCAGCGTCTTTCCCTAAACATATCTGTGCGCTCACCTGCCGTTCAAATCAGTTGTGGCCTTGAACTCCCTGCCAACACGAATCTCCACACCAGCCACACCGTCGCCGGCACCATCCACAACTCTCCCCTGCACGCTGAATCCTGCAACTGCAAATGGCTCTGCCGCTGCTGCGTTGCTGTGCCCCACTGTCACAGCCTGGCTGTTAGGCTCGATTTCAAACCGGCTGTCAGTGTCTGGGTGCGTTGCCTGCAACGTATACTGCCCACATGGCACGCCAGGGAAACTGTACCGCCCATCCGGCCCGGTTAGCACAGAGCAAAGAGCTGTAGTGCTCAGCGCAGTTTCCAGATCTGCTGCTTCCACACGCCCTGGTGGGTGCGCCGCACTGCAGCCAGCTGCTTCTATATCAGAAGACACAAGTGTGACCTGTACACCTGCCACCGGCCCACTGCGTGATGTGACGCTGCCAGATAATGTGTAACCTGTTACTCTAAACGGCTTCGGAAGCTGTGTTGCGTCTGGGCCTAGCGTATGTGCCAACCGAGCAGGTGCAAGCGTCCAATCAGGGTGTGAGGCTGTTATAACGTATTTTCCGGGCAACAGAGGGCCTGTGCTGAAGCTGCTGTCGCTAACTTGTGCTGTTGCAGCTGCTGCTGCTTTGGTGCTGCTGTCGGCTGGGCGCACAGCGATGGTTATGCCTGAGTAGGCAGCTGCATTGGCATATAAACAGGCAGAAAAGGCTTCAGTCAGTCAGTAAGCAAATGATAGCACGGATCATCTGCATGCCCTTGTGAAGACACAGAACATATGCTGTGCATCGTGTGCAGCATTGGATGTAATGACCTCCTGCAGTGAACTCATCTGTTGCACACTGCACCAACACATGACGCAACCTGATGGCTCTCACCTGCTGCTGCTTTGCAGGACGCAGCAGCTGGTGCTGCCTCCACATGCCCAGTCAGCTCAAAGCCGCTGAGCTGGAAGTTGATGTCATCCCCACCGTTGCAGGACTGGCTGTTGCAGGTGATCTGCACTTCCTGGGGCGTGAACACCCAGCCTGGCTGTGCGCGCACGCGCACCTTGTATGTGCCTGCCTCTACTGGGACCTGCGTGGTGCATATGCAAGAGTCAACAGCAATGGCAGCACATCAGACAATCAGCAGCAGGAGCAGCAGCAGAAGAAGAAGGCGAGCCTCAGGATACAATCGGGTACTGCGGTTAGTGCAGCTCCTTGGGCAGGGAATGCTTGCCAGGCACAGGAAACGATGCAGGTGGCGCGTGCAGTGAAATGCAGTGTTGGAGTTGAGCGTGTGCGCACAAGTACAGCTTGAATGCATGAAGCAGCTGATTCAGCAGCCACTGGCCGTGCTCTCCTCTGCTGCGAAGCAAAGCTGTACCGTATCTGGACACTGGACATGGAGGTTGCTGTGATCTCAGAGACTGGCACTGCCCAATGAACAAGTAAAAGGAGCAGGTTCAGAAAAGAAACAGTGCTTGACACTCACGAAGTAGTAACCGTTGGGTGAGCAGTCGCCTTCACTCTTCTTCACACCCTGAGGGCTCAGCAGCTGTACTTGTACTAAGGAGAGGTCCAGGCTATCCACCCCAACCTCCTTGAGCGCAGCCTGCATCTGCGCTGAAACGCTCACAAACCCTCCACAGCTTATTACGTCGCTTTGAGCTGTAGCAGCATTGGGAAGGAGCCAAATGGCCAGCAAAAGCAGTGGGAGGGTCATGGGCAGTGGGCCCAACCTTGCTCTGGTGCGATCTCTCATTGACTGCTAGGCATTGTCAGACGTCGCACTGCCTCTTGCAATGCGGCACGTGATGTAGCCGGCCACTGCTGCTGCTTTCTGCGTGCAGTGACGTTGCCAGGGGTGTGACATTTCAGGTCTTGGGGCCTCGGTGAAAGAAATTTCACTGAAATGTGAAATGAAACGAAATTTGAAACGCGAAACGTGAAACAGTGAAACATGAGCGAGCAGCAGCAACAGCAAGCGGGCAGTAGCGGTTGTATCGCAGACCCATTTACATGCGATCAACGCATCACGCTCCAAGAGCAGATCTTGATGTGGAAGCGCGTTATGAGTCACTTGAACACTTGAACAGCAGCACGGCCATCAGTGCAGCAGCAGCAGGAGCACCAGGCACCAGCACAGTCACACTAGCTGATCTAGCAAGGACCAAACCAGCACCGCTAGAAGGAGGGATGGAAGAGCAGCAGCAGCAGCAGCAGCAGGGGTAGTGCTGTTAGGCAGGAGTGTCCTCCTGCCATATGGGGGACGATGCAGCAAGCTGCAGCCCCTTGCAGTGCACTGCAGTATGTTGCTTTGCATGGGTCCCAGGGCATCTGCCATGCTGTAACCCCTAAAAAATGCTATCGGATGGTTCCTGGTAGAGCCTTGCGTATACTAACGCGTTCCTCGTACTGCAGAAGCCCATTTCCCTGTCATTTCACTTCCCGCACTGGGGCCCAGATCAAGTGCAATATGAAAAGAAATTTGCAATGAAATGATTGAAATTGTAAAGTGAAATTTGTAACGGCACACCCCTGGACGTTGCATGTGGCTAACATGTTACTGCTGCGGTGACCCGTCACACTGCACGCACTTTGCAGCTTGCTCGCCACGGCGACGATCAATCACAAACTTCAAGGCAGCCCTGACAATTGAGTTCACACAGGCTTCAAAACACTGAAGTTGTCCAGCACTGCTCAACGTTGCAGTATAATCCAGTGACCCTATCGCAGGATTGCTTTCTCAATCCGACATTAAGATCGTTATGCAGCTGCAACGGCAGGGCGTTGCCTGCAGCAGCCGGCAAGGGAGCAGAGCTGCGTTGACGCAACTCCGACCAAGCAGCTTGCAGCGGCCGGTCTGCACTTCTAGATTATGCAGACCCAGCCAGGTATGTTTTTAACAGCCTCGCTCGGTCTGGCGTGCTGTGACCGGGCCGGTGGGGCCTTTTGTGACAGGGGTGTTGATGCTTCCATAGCTGCTGATGGTGCTGTGCTCACCCTGCATCCCATCTTCACGCATGCAGGGCAGTAGCAGAGGCCGGTTGCAGATCGTTGCTGGCGAGAGGCAGAACAGCAATGTTTCAACCAAGCGCAGGCTGTCGGGTGGGACTGGCCTGCCACCAATTGATGGAGGGGTGAGCTGCTGCATGCCTGTTGCATGCATGCATGTATACCAGGGAAGCTGTCAGGGTGGGTCAGCTTTCAGCGTGCATGGAATGCTGCTATGTTAACTGTGTATGCATATCCAGGCGCGGGACAGAACAGGCTGCATACAAGCACAAGCACCACCTGCCAGCTCTCCAACAGGGCACAGCATCATCCTTAGCAACTCATGTATTGCAACGGTTCCCTACACTGCTTATCCCCTTGCAAGCAGTGCTTTGCAGTGTTTGATTCACACTCTGGACCCCAAAACCATGTTGTCAAATGACCTGTAACTTTGCATTGCATTGGCTGCTATAGGATGACGGTGGCGGTGGCGGTGGCGATGGATGGGGCTGGGAGCGCACAGCACGCAACCTGCTGCCTAATTTAGTGTTCCTGGGCATGTACTTTGCCATCACCTCGTACGGTGGCGATGGCTGGGGCGGCTGGGGCGGGTTCTTTGGTGAGTGTGGTTTGGTTTTTGTCAGCAGCTTGTTAGCAGCATGCTTTAGGGTTGGGGCGCAGCAGCTATCAAATGGTGGAGCAGCTTGTTTATCAGCAGCACAACAGCAGCTTGTCAGCAGCTTGCGTTAGGTGGGGGTGCAGCAGCTTGTGGGTGGTGTGAAGCAGCAGGCGCAGACAACAGAACTAGAAAGATGCTAAGGCAGCCTGCCTGGATGTAGATGGATCACAGCATTGGCTGCATGGAGTGCTGCCTTGCAGTTGGTCTTTGGGATGTTTGATGTGTTGTTTGATGTGTTGTTTGTTGACTGCCATGATTAAGCCTGTTGCAAAACGCGCAGCAGCTTTACACGCCTGCAATGCAGCGTACATGTTCGTTGCGTCACAGTCTAAACAGCATCATTGCTTGGACCCTTGCTGCTGCATTGCTTTGCAGGTGGCGGAGGTGGTGGTGGCGGCAGCGGTGGCGGCGGCGATGGCCAGTTTGGGCAGGGCTCGTCACAGCCTGACGGGGGCTCAGCGATGCGGGAAGACGCAGGCAATGACCACGCACGCGAGGAGGGCAGCAGCAGCGAAGACGAAAGCAGCGAAGAAGCAGCGCCAGTGTACAACTATAACTATAACAGGAAGGAGTACAGATGAGTGTGCGGCTAGCTGCGGGGCAGCAGCTGCTGCTGATATAGCTTCTGCAGTGCTGGCTGGAGGCATGGGCTGTTGGTGAGGTACTCCGCAACAGATGCTGTGACAATGTAGCAGCGCTCCAGCAAAAAAGCATGCAGAGACACCCTACTCCTGCATGCAAGGCTGCAGAAGCATGAACAGGCTGCTGCACGGCTGCGCATGCGCAACAGGTGCTGTGTGCTTCGCGACAGCTGCAGGCACAGCTGGTTGAGCAGCGGAGCAGCGCAATGTTTGCAGCAGGGCAGCGCTACAAGCAAGCACTGGGATATCTGAAGGCCAGTGTGTGGGTTGGCGCGCAGCAGATGATGCTGGGCGTGCTGTGCAGATGTGCAGCAGCGTCGCACTTGCTACTGGTTGCGTCGGCGTCAGCTAGATTACGGCTGCATGTGGCAGATGCTGTCGTGGTGGCGGCAGCAGCCGATACCCCACCGTCCTTGTTAGCGGCCGGAATGGTGCTGGCTTGAACAGTGCTTCTGTAGTGTGCGGGTGTGTCTGCACAGGCTGCACCCTCTCCAGCATGTTAGTGTTGGTGGATTTGTTGTTGGGCATGTCACTGCTGATTGTGCCTGACATTTCGACGATGCTATTGCTGCTGATTGGCATGCTAGGCTCGTGCTTCGTCTCCTTGATTGCTCTAGGGTTTTAGTTGCTCCTGTGTTTGGCTGGGTATCAGGTTGGAAAAGTTGGGTCAGCACAGCAGCAGGGTTGCGCCGGGGGGGGGGTCTTACTCATGTTTGCTGGCAGGTGCAAGCAATCCATTGGTCGTGTGCGCCACCTAGCATAGGCGGGTTGTGTTGACGGCGGTTCGTAATTTGCTTCTTTGTACTTTTTGGCATCTGTACACACAAGCATGCCGCATGTCCATCTTCATGTTTGCCTTGTATTCCAGGCAGAGCTGTTTGCAAAACTGTGGACTTTACTGTCGCGAGTGAAGGCAGAGACTGTACATTGAACGGGCGCTTCGTGTGCCTGTGTCCTTTCTATTACCTTTCAAGGAGCTTCTGGCGTGCTGGATTATGGTAGCATACCAGCAATTGCACGAGTGCATGTGGTCGGTTGTGTGTGTGCAAGTGAGCGCATTGCTCCACTTGCAGTAGGGTGGTGTTGAAACATGCACTACTGCCACGGCTGGTTGCTCCATTCTACTTTGCTGGCTGATGCGTTTATTGTAGCCAGGTGCGGCGGCATGCAGCTATTAGCATGGCAGCGCTGTCAGCTGGCTGCTGTCGAGTCAAGACCTTGCGTGCTGGCTGGATCATTCGGTTCAACTGGTTGTTTCAGGGAAGGCATACGTTGATTTTGCTGTATGATGTAAGTGGCAACGGCGGTGAAGATGCGGTCGGGTTATTCCGGGCACCGGCAATAGCGCATGCTCTATTGCTGACAAAGGTGCCATCGGGACTGTATGCTGCCCCAGTACTGACCTATAACGCCTATTGGCACTACAAACTGCATAGTAACGAAGTTGTGTTCTTTGGCTTGCGCAGGCGTCGTCAGTAGCTTTGCAGGTGTTGCGTCCCGCCACCGTGCGTGCATGCTGCTGTCCTCTTTACTTTCTTGAGACTGAAACCATCTATCCGACAACTTTCAAGGATCATTGTCGGCTACGGCCTGAGCTGCTGCATGGCACGCGAAGGGTTGTTCAGCAGCTGCAGCCTGATAACCCTTGTGCTGCTGTGGAGGCTGTTGCTGATCCAGTGACAGCTCTACGCGCACGAGGTAGCACTGGGAGCTGCAATACTAGTTACGCCAAGGGTTGCCGCCCTCCAGGCAAGTACAGGGACGAGCAGTGCCTGAAGCAGCCGCTGCACATGCTGAGGTGCACTAGCCTGGTGGCACGCTGTTGTTGATCGCTCCTAGTACGCCGTAACCCCCTGGAGTCAGAACCAACAAGTTGCCACCTTTCGACTCGTTGTTGCTGCAGTGTTGCAACCATGGCCAGCGTCTGGGCCATCCATACCTGCGTTGGCACCAGGTCAGCGACCAAACTTCATAATCACCTTGCTGGATGACGCTGGCTATGACGACTTGGGACTGCATTACCAGGTGTCTGTGGTGGCGTATGCCGCATGAACACACCGTGTAACCCCTCTATCTTATCTTATCTTGGGATTTCATCACCCCCGCGGCCCTGATGACAGCACTTCAGCAGGCGCACAGACTTCATACCTTGATGCCTTTGTGAAAGGTGGCGTTTCATTCAGCAACTTCTACTCGGCGCTGCTGTGTGCACAGTCGAGGGCGCAGCTGCTGACAGGCAGGGACTACCCCAGGTGAGAGCTCTGCTGCCTGCAGTCCGTGCAGCCTGCTTTTGTGGACGGTGGTGGTTCGTCCAGCAACTTCTATTCAGCGCCGCTGTGTGCCTGCAAACATTGCAGACTGCTAAGGCTTCACCTGAGCTTGAAGCCTCCTGCAGCATGCCATGATGCATCATGCCATGCTTGAAGCACATCAGGGCACTGAACAATTATTATTATTATTATTATTATTATTATTATTATTATTATTATTATTATTATTATCAGGGCACTGCGCATGTATCTCCTGCCCAGCACAGTCTGTGGTGTCTGCTGATGTGCCAGCAACTGCCGGTGCACACAAGACTTTGGTAGAAGCCTGGAACCTGAGCTGCTGCTACTTGTGGTGGTTGCTGCAGGACTGGCAACCGTACAACACGTGAGCAGTGATAGGACCTCAACTCAATGGCCAGGCAGTTCAAGCTGGTCCTCTTGCTCAGCATCATGCTGGTTGAACCACACGGCAGTGTTTTGTGCCCAGCTTTCAGCCAACATGTGCCAAGCAACCACCAACACCTTGTTTGCGTATAAACCCAGAGGCCCTATTCGTATCCATCAGCTGTTGCTCTGCCAAGATTTGCACTGCAGGCAGCAATCATTGCACTGCTGTCACCAGCCTTGTCTAGTGACTCTACAATAGCAACTTCAAAGCGCAAAAGTGTGTTGGAGATGTAAGCACAGTGATTTATGTTGGCAACGTTGCCGTCAACGCTGCAATGCTCTGTCAGGTTTGGCTATGACGCCTTCTCACTGGAGGAGTTCACACTTGGCAACGTCATGCAGCAGGCTGGTTACATCACATCACACTTTGGCAAGTGGTAAGTGCCAGAACTTCGGTGGGAGGACACTCTCTTTCTTCCTTCGCAACTTTCAGACCATTTTTGACATGATGTCAGACAGTCTTTGTGACATAGCGCAGCGCTCACAAACCTGACACCTGGCCTGATAAGCTGCTGCTGTTGCTGCACTGCTGGTGCTGTTGTGCAGGCACAACGGCGCTGCTGCTGGCTACGAGTCATGGGCTCGAGGCTTCAATGAGAGCTGGATGCCCACCGAAAACATCCACGTCGACAACCTCATGAGGTGAACACGTGCGCTGCAGAGCAGTGCTGACAAGGCAGGGAAGCCTTTGAGGAGTTGCTGTTTGCCAGTTGTGGGTCATGTGTTGCTCTGCTGAACGGCCAAAGCAGCGCCACACACTTGCAGAGAATCGGTCACCAGCTGCAATGTGTGGCCTGTTGCTGCTGCTGCTGCTGCTGTTCAACAGTTGCAGGCACAATGGCGAGTATGTGCAGACGCACGGCTTGATGGAGCTAGTGTTGATGGACAAGTTGCTGGCATTGCTGCTGCTGCTCCTGCTGTTGCAGGCACAATGGCGATTATGTCCAGACACGTGGCCTGATGGAGCAAGTGCTCATGGACAAGCTTCGGTCATTTGAACAAGAGAAATGCGTGGCTTGCTGCTGCTGCTGCTGCTGCAGGCACAATGGCAAGTATGTGCAGACGCATGGCTTGATGGAGCAAGTGCTCATGGACAAGCTGCTGGCCTTTGTGAAGCAGCGGGAGAAGGACGGCGAGTGAGCGCACTGTGTGGCATGCCATGCGGCACAGTTGAAACAGCTGGGTTCGGCACATGCAGTGTGCGTGGTACTCAGCTGCTCGCCTAAATGAATGCAGCAGCACAGGGGGACGGCAAGTGAGCGCCAAACTTGTAGCACAGCATTTGAAAACTTCACAGACTGGCACTGAGTCTGCTGACACTCGAGTGCCAAGATGTCTGGCAGCTTGGGGACTGCTGGCTGAGCAGCCACAAGATTGTGATGCAGTAGCAGTGAGCACTTCTGAGGACGCTGCCAACACAGCGTTTTGTGCTTCAGGGGACTGTGAGGCAGCGGCTGGTCAGCACAAACCGCAATTTCCAGCGGAACAGCCGTCAGCTTACAGCCGCAAGGGGACAGGGGGCAGCCATTAACTCAATCAAAGGTCTGTTTGACAGTGCGTATGTACACATGTGACCGTTGCTGACTGCGCTGCATGCCGCAGGCCGTTCTTAATATACTATGCGCCAAACTCACCACACAAGTGAGTCAATCAGGCTGCTGTCAGCTGCCGCGTGCCATTAGCGCCGCTAATGCGTCGATGTTCCCACAGCAGTGCGTGTTCAACACTAATAGTGCAGCAGTTGTACCATGTGTTGTGCGTTATGCATGGCCTGGACAATAGCATTGCCTGCAACCGTGCAGCCTGCGCACTCACATGGCCGGTTGTAGCACGTGAATTGTTACCATGTGGCATTAGATGGCCACACCATCTGCAAACGCTTGAACAGCGCCGCAACATACTTTTCCGTTCATAACGTATCAGGAATCTCTTTGCTGCTGCTGACTCAGCACCGTTTACGTGACACTTCAGGCTGCTGCTGTTACGCTGACGCAGCATAACCCAGTAACGTCACAGCTGTAATCCAGGAGCGTAGTGCCTCAGGCTGACACAATCTCTGACAGGTAAACACACAGAAGCTGTTATTCAAGTTCCATCCTAAATTCACATCAGGCTGTCGCTGCAGTTCACTGTGAAGACTGCTATGTACCAGCACTGTGTGTAGCCTGGCTCTTTCCCCCCTCCCGAAGGAAGACTGAGGCACGAGCAAAGACAGGCATCTGCAAACACTGACCAGAAGCATAATAGCAAGCAAGAGCTGACATACCAAGCACGCAAGCAAGCAAAGCATGTAGCTGCACAAAGCCAACAGAAGCACAACCGGCAGACCATGGACAGAGGACATGCAGACGCAGTACAACAGTGGCAACAATTGCAAAACACCAATCCCGCCAAAGCACCACTACACAAGCACCAAAGAAAACACCCAACAGGGTGCTGTGAGGGGCGTGCAGGCTATAGGCAGCCACGCACCGGGCATGTGTCACTGCAGATTTGTAACAACCCCAGAGCAGTGCACAGCAACAGCACAGTGCCGCAAATCACACACTACATTATGTAGCACGTGAATTGTTACCACCGCTGCATGCATGTAAACCCGCAGCCCACACACACTCAGGATGCAGCTAAAGCAGCACGCACAGAGCGCCTGTCCAGGTAACGAGCCAAGTTGCTGATGTGCCGTGTAAAGGCAGCAGCATCGCGGAAACCCGTGCTGCCAGTGCTCAACAGCACCACACCATTGTCACGAACCTCAAGCACACGAAAAGGCCCCCTGACACCATCACCCAGGTTGGGGACAGGGCCAGAAACAACCTCCAAAACCAAATCCCCCGGCTGAAAAGCAACAGCAGCATCGGACCTACGGCGGCCGCCACGAAGGGGCCAGGCCCGTGCATTGCGTGCAAACTGCTGCTGTATGCGTCCAAACACCTCCTGATCCATAGAAGCCAACTGCTGTCGCAGCTGCGCAACGTGCTGTGGCGGACACGGACATTCAAAATCGTCAGGCCAAACCCACACACTAGCAGACGCTGCCACTTGCAGCACCTCACGAGCCAAAGGCAGCACAGGCATAGGCTGCCTGCCATACACCATTTCCTGTGGCGACATGCCCAGGGTCTGATGCACGCGTGCCCAGTACTGTTGGCGCATAACCGGCACACTCTGCACCCAGTGAATAGGATGAGAGTTGACGTGGCGCTCCAGCATACTCTTGAACGAACCAACCAACCGCTCAACAACACCATTTGCTGCTGGATGGCATGCAGATGTGTTGATGTGTTTGATACCCAACCTGGCAAGCAAATGCTTGAACTCCTCCTCAAATTCAGTGCCATTGTCACTTGTAACACGGCTAGGCACAAAGTAACGGCATATCCAACTGTAGTAAAACGCGCGAGCAACAGACGCTGCTGATTTGTCATAGACAACAGCAAACTCAGCTGCTTTAGTGAAATAATCAATCATCACAACCACCCAAGCCTTGAGAGGCTTCTTTGGCGGCTGCGGCAGGTACAACTGCCCATGCAAATCAGCACAAGGCGTCACAAAAGGGCCACACAAGTCAATGTGTACGTGCTCAAACGGCCCACGAATCACAGGCTCTTGTAGAGGGAAGGGTGCAGGCAGCACCAACCTCCTACGCTGACAAGCATCACACTGAGCCACGAACAGCCGAGCATCACCAGGCAAGCCACGCCAGTGGAAATGCTGCTGCATGTAAGCACAAGTCTGCTGGACACCAGCATGGCCCAGCGCATCATGCATGCACCGAATCAAGTCCCAACGGTAAGACACAGGAGGGCAACACAGCCAGCGAGGGCCAGACCCCTTGACATGCCGCAAAACCAGCAACCAATCTTGCAGAGTGCTGTGTGGCCGCAGGGCATCAGCCCTGTGCCATATAGCGCGCACCCTGCTGCGTGGCAGTCCCTGCAGCACACTGTCATCCAAACCACTGCGAATGTAAGCAAGCAAGAAATCGTCAACATGTGGATCACCCTGACCGTACTGCAGCACTGTATCAGGATCACACAGCTCAGACACATTCATATACCAAGGGTCACAGCCAGGGCAAAACCAGTCACCACTGGGCACTGTAGACATAGGTGGCATCACACAACGCAAGTGAAAGCACCGATCACAGCCAGAACAGATAGCCATGTTGTCACAGCCACCAGGGTCCTGACACACCTCACAAGACACAGAATCATAATCAGCCTGCTTGGCCACACTCGTGGGCCAGGCCGCACTGCATACCACCAGGACACCAGCAGATACACACTCCGGCTTCTCACCATCACGCTGCAGCGTACAAGAGCTGCCAGCATGGGGCCTAGACAAGTAGTCAGCCACACAGTTGGTGGAGCCTTTGATGTATTGAACAGTAAAATCATAACCTTGCAGCTGCATCGCCCACCGCTCCAGCTTGGAGTTAGTGAAACGTGCGCTGTCCAGCCACTCAAGGGCTTTGTGATCAGTCCGTAGCAAGAAACGATTGCCATGCAAGTAGTAGTGAAACTTGTCAACTGCCCGCTTGACAGCCAAACATTCACCTTCCGTGGCAGCGTAGTTCCGCTCAGCAGAGGTTAAAGAGCGGGAGGCAAACGCAACAGGATGCTCCTCACCCTCAGTATTTTCTTGTGACAGCACAGCACCAATCGCCACACGGCTCCAATCTGTTGTCAAAATGAACGGCAAATCCCAGTCAGGCAGAGCAAGCACCGGCGCTGAGCACAGTGCCTGCTTCAAAGCCTCAAAAGAAGCAACAGCTTCAGACGTCCAAACGTAGGGGACGTTGCGGCGTGTCATAAGATGCAGAGGCGCGCAGAGCCGTGCATAACCATCAATATATTTTCTGTATTGCTCCATCACTCCCAGGAAGCCCTTCATGGACTTGACAGAATGTGGGCGGGGCAGCTGCATGATGGCAGCCACCTTGTCCATAACAGGCCGAATGCCCTGAGCCGACACCAGGTGGCCCAGGCACACAACCTCAGGCACACAAAAACGACACTTCAACGGGTTCATCTTAAGGTTATACTCACGAGTGCGCTGAAAAACCTGCCGTAAAGAGGCCAGTTGCCCCTCAAATTCAGGCGTGAACACGAAAGTGTCATCAATGTAAGTTTTCGCACCAGGAACATCATCAAGAACTTCATCCATCAGACGCTGAAAAGTAGAAGGGGCTGACATCATGCCCATCGCCATACGACAAAACTCAAAATTTCCAAAAGGCGTAGTGAAGCCCGTCTTGGGGCAGTCCTCAGGCTTGACAGGAACCTGCCAAAATCCCGTGACAAAATCCATCTGAGACCACAAAGAACAACCACCCATAGCTGCATGCACCTCCTCAATGCGCGGCAGAGGATAAGGGTCAGGCAAAGTAACTTTGTTTAGTGCACGCAAATCCACGCAAAGGCGCAAACCACCATTAGGCTTCTTCACCAAAACAACAGGACTCATCCATGCGGATTTGCTGCGCCGAATAACACCTAAACGCATGAGGGGCCAGAAGGTGGCTCGGGTACGCTGCCAGTAATGCCTCAAGGAACTTGTCCACCTCCTTGATCTTGCGGAACTCCTCCCCAAGGGAGTCTCTAATGTTCTGGTCCACCCGCTGCTGCAGTGCATGTGTAACCTGGCCAGGACGAGTAAACATCCTATAGTCTGGGTAGCAATCTAACGCCTGCTGCACATCAGCCGCCCAGCTGCTGGCATTAGTGGCTGCCTTAAACATCTGCAGGGTATTGATGTGCGCTATCAGATCACGGCGTAGCCCCCTGTTGAATGTGCTGTCCAGATCAGCGGGCAGCTGCTTGCTGCTGCTGCTGCGGTGGGCAGCAGAATCAGCTGCCTCATCGTCTAAGCCATCGTCTGAACTACCGGAATCTGAATGATCATCAGCAGGCTCGCTGCGGCCCTGCTGGCCTTGAGAACGAGCTGCTGACCTGGCTGGTTTGGCTGCGTGCTGCTGCTGCTGGCAGGCTGCTGCTGCTCACCCCGGCCCAGGTGATTGCCAAGCTGCGCCACCTGCATCTGCAGGCAACCGATCTGCACAGAGCTGCTTTCCGCCATGCGCGCTGTTTCATTGAGGAAAAGCTCCAAGCAATGCTCAGCCGAGCTGTCGGCGCCGACGTGGTCCTGCAGGAGCTCTATATCCAGCCCGTGCTTGACCAACCTTTTCAGGTTGCTGTGGTTGCCTACGTTTTGCAAAAACGGGGGCAAAACAAGCGAAGCCAAATCTGGCGTGCCGTAAGACGGCATCCCGCACTGGATCAAGAGCGTTCCCTCAATCTCCACCAAAGTAATTTGCAAAATAATTTGCTTTTTTCATATAGGGTGCTCAAGTCCGGTAAACGCCGCGTGCGGGGGTTGGGTGCAAACAGGGGAATTTTTCACAGAAAGCGGCCGTAAGCAAACGGGAAGCACGTTGCCAATAGAGCCTTTACGTTTAATCGAACACCCAACAGGGTGCTGTGAGGGGCGTGCATGCTATAGGCAGCCACGCACCGGGCATGTGTCACTGCAGATTTGTAACAACCCTAGAGCAGTGCACAGCAACAGCACAGTGCCGCAAATCACACACTACATGTGTGCTTGCTGATGCTGCCCGGCTTTCAATGGCACATTGGCCCATTCAATGGCCCATGACCGGGTCATTGCAGGGATTAGTTTGGCGTCTGCTGCCAGCTGGCAGCTGCAGCTGCTATCTTAGCAGCCATATGGGCGCCCCAGGCGTACCTTAAGGGCGCCCCAGGCGTACCTACTTGCACATATACAGTCATCAAGTTGATCGTGAGTAAATTGTCATAACATCTGAGACTCGGTCAGTGGCGGAGCAGAGATCTAGTAGTCTGCTAGGCAACACGCTTACATACAATACAAGCGCTAGGCCAAAGTTCGCAGCAATCAGGCACCACACATGCAGCTTCAATGAGTACGTAGGCTACTGATGAATTCAATCGGTTGTATGATGCGCCAGCATGTGGAGCAACCAGTGACTGATTGCAGCAGCGGCTGCTGCTGCTGCTGCTGTAGCTCTCTGCTGCAGCAGCTGATGGTGTGGTGATTGCTGCTGTAATTTTGCCAGTTTCGACGCAGAAGCAAGCAAACTGATGCTTGCGAACAGTCAAGAGCACTGCTGCTGGCACTGCATGTTCAGCTCCCAGTGCAGTAAGTGATGCCAGGACGGCACCGCCCGTGCGACCAGGCTGGCATGCAATGCTACAGTGTGCTGACATTTGAATTCAATTTGCGGTCGGCGACCAGCACCTGCTGGCCCGCTTCAACCAGGCTGTGGCCTGCACATCAATGCGTGATCTTGTCTGAGCATACTCCACAGCGTGCAATGTTGCGCATGATGTCAGAGCATACACATGCTTGCACAGCCGCGTCACGCGGCCCGGCGGCTGGGCGATGGTGCGGCAGACGATGACGTGCGTGCAGCATAGCAAGCCGAAATCAGGCTGAGATTATGCAGGCTGCAGCACAGCTCGACAGCATAACCATGTATGTTTTGTGAACTGTGGCGTAAGTGTTGCACACTGCTGCACAGCTGACCACTGAGGCTGGTGCAACTGACGTCAAATGCACTTGTTTACTTGGATTCATCAAGCCAGTGTAAATGCGCAGTGGTTGCGTGGCAGTTCAAAGGCAACAGACACACTACAGGGGCTTTACTGGTGGTGCTGCCCAGCCCTGCTAAGGGGCTTAGTAATGTGGCAGCACCAATAGCTAAGGGTGCCACTAAGGTCTGGCCTGCTAACGGGCTTGTCACTAAGGTCAGGGCTTAGTGACACCGGCAGTCCGGTGCTACTAACGGGGTACCCTTAGTGAACTAAGGGGGTTGCCAGGGTAGTGCTGTGATTTTGAACTTCAACTGAGTTGCTCATGAGTTGCTAAAGAGCGTCGCCAATACAGAGGCAAATACACACATTGCTGTAGGACAGCTGCACTCTCCAAGGCTTGCCGGCAACAAACGGGCCCGCAATTGCTCCTTGCAACGGGCTGCAGAGTCGCCTTGCTTGGCTGTGTGCTCCCTGCCCTGCATATGCAGCTGATATACACATTTGTAAAGTATATATGATCTGTATAACGGCAACACTAGTGCGTACATGGTGGCGCGAGCCCCATTCCAGCTGTCACGCCTTGACGGCGGGTCCTTTGGCAACTAAGGTCTTCTATAGCGATTCGACGTAGGCCGTAGTTGTATAGAAGGCTCAGTTAGTTACCAAGGGAAGGCTTCACACAATAGACGAGGCTACGAGGACTTGGGAGGTCTGATGGAAAGACTTCTTGAGTGAATACTTCTTGTTGAGTGAGGAGAGGCCCCCTCTATTTATAGCCTTGGCGAAAACCTACAACGCCTCCTCAACTGCCTACAATTGGAACATTCTGGACCAAGGAAGCTTCTAGACAATCCTAGAACATACTACTTCCGGAAACATCTACATCCTTCCGGAGACTTCTAGAACTTCTGGAAACATCTGGAACCTTCTGGAAACATCCAGAACCTTCTAGAACCTTCTAGAAACTTCCGGTTCCTTCAACCTTACATCATGCCCCCTCCCCAAGGAGCAACGTCCTCGTTGCTTACCCATCAGCCACGTCGACGCACCTGCCTGCGTGTGCTGCGGGTAGCCACCTCCTGCTCTGGGGTTGCATGATGAGAGGCTTCATACTCATCTATCAAGCTCTGCTCAATGTTGCTTGCTGGTTCCCATGAATCATCCTCTGGGCCACAATTGAGCCAACGGATCAAGTACTTGATAATCCAGCGCCGGCCGTCTCGCTCACGCCGCTTGTCAAGGAGCTTGTCTACCAGCCACTGGTCGTCATCAGGGTAGACGAGCACGGGTGCAGAGTGTCCTTTGTGGTCAGGGAACTGCGCATCTTCCTTCCATGGCCGGAGTAAGCTGATGTGGAATACAGGGTGAATCTTGAGAGAAGCAGGAAGCTTCAGCTTGTAGGCCACCGGATTGATGACCTTCTCCACCGTGAAGGGGCCAATGAAGCGAGCTGCGAGCTTCTTGCTCATCGTGGATGGTAAATTGAGGTTGATTGTGGACAGCTTCACCTTGTCTCCGACTTGGAACAGGTAGTGTTGTCGCTCCTTGTTGGCTGCGCGCGCTTGGCGCTCATGGGACTCCCGAAGCTTGGCCTTGGCATGCTCAATTGCGTCCGTCATTTCCTGAGCACGCATCTGCGCTGCTGGCACGATCACATCTGCCAAATCAATAGGTGAGGACACATTCTGACCATACGCCAAATAGAAAGGCGTGTAGCCCGTAGAAGGACTGACTGAATCATTGATAGCAAACTCCGCCAAATCTAGGTAATCGTCCCAATCATCCTGGCGAGGTGAAACAAAGTGGCGTAACACCTCTTCCAAGGTGCGGTTCGCACGCTCACTCTGGCCATCAGTCTGCGGGTGAAAAGCTGTAGAAAACCGCAGCTCAGTGCCAAGAGCTTTGAACAATGCCTGCCAAAAGTGGCTCAGAAACCGCCGATCCCTGTCAGAGATAATGACACGAGGCAAACCATGGTGCTTATACCATGTGCGCACAAATACGTTGGCGATCGCCTCCGCTCCTGCAGTCTTAGTGGTGGGTGCAAAGTGGACCATCTTGGTCAGGCGATCCACAAAGGTCACCACCGCATCATGCCCCTCCTTGGTAACAGGCAGATCTGTGATCAAATCCATGGTAATCTGCTCCCATTTTGCCGTAGGCTCAGGTAAAGGCTGCAGAAGACCAAGAGGTCGCTGCATCACATGCTTATTGCGCTGACATGAAGGACATGCCACAACATAAGAATAGACAGAACGGCTCATGTGCGGCCACCAAAATCTCCTGGCCACACGTTGCAGGGTCTTGGTGTGGCCAAGATGTCCTGCACTTGGACAGTCATGGCACTCGGCAATAATGCGCTCCCTGAGCTCGGGAATTGCTGGGATAGCCACGCGATCCTGGAAGTACCACAACCCATCATGCATCCACAGACCTGGCATCACGTCATCATAGTAGTGATCCTTCTCATATCCAGCCTGAATCTCCTCTTTCAAGTTGCTAGGCACAGATGCCGTAGCAAGCTCAATTGAGGCGAGATCCGCGCGCCGTGACAGAGGATCTGACAAATTCTTAGCTCCCTCCTTGTAAGCAATCTCCGTACCACTGTAGTACGACTCGATCCACTGACTCCACTTGGCCTGTCGTCGAGAAAGATCCTGCTTCTTGTTGAACCAAGTATGGTTCAGGTGATCAGAGTTGACCTTGAAGGGAACTCCTTCCAGATAGCAACGCCACTGCTGTAGAGCGTAGTAGATTGCAAGCATCTCCCGATCTCCAGTGGGGTAGTTGCGCTCTGTTGGCGAGAGCTTCCGTGACAGATAGGCCACGGGTTGCAAGCCCTTGCCCTGATTTTGAAGTAGTACCGCTCCAAGCGCAAACTTGGAGGCGTCGGTGTAGACCTCATAAGGCAAGCTCGGATCAGGCGTCAACAGTACAGGTGCGGACACCAATGCCTTCTTGAGCTCGTCGAAGGCCCGACCTTCTACATCATCCCGCCAGTGCCACTTGATGCTCTCCTTGGTGAGCTCCGTCAACGGGTACGCCTTTGAGCATAGTGCTGAATGAAGCGCCGGTAGTAACCAGTCAAACCGAGAAAACCTCGCACTTCACGCACAGTGCCAGGTGTCGGCCACTCCGTAACCGCTGCCACCTTCTTGGGATCTGGCTTAATGCCGTCGGCACTGACGACATGTCCCAAGAAGTCGATTTCGCTGAGCCCAAATGCACATTTGTCAAGCCCCACATAAAGCTGATTCTCCCTCAAAACCGCGAGCACCTTAGCCACGTGCTCCAAATGCTCCTCAATTGCCGTGTGAAGAAGATTCCGGAGCTTCTCCTGGTGTGCGCGGTGCTCTGCCGCCTGGGCTGCCCGAATGCGCGCACAAACGTCTTCAAAAGGGATTGGCTTGCGCACCTCCTTCTTGAAGCACTGGGGCTTCACGGGCGTGGGCTGAGGCTTGGTGAGGATGTTGTTGAGAATCTTCCGGATGCGCGGAGAGTAGGTTGAAGACTTGGGAACCTTCTTGGCTGGATGCTTCTTGATGTTAGTGGAAGGCTTAAGGCAATGGTAGTCGGTCT
>CADDIJ020002180.1:0-34494 GCA_902809745.2 Tetradesmus lagerheimii | reverse complement strand
TAACCACAAGCACCAGCCTGGCTTTTAGGGGAGTTCCCACAGTACAGCGTACTTTGCACCGTACTACAGCGTACTCTGTCTCAGCCGCCACGTACTCTAGCGTACTACGCACTACGTACTACGTACTACGTACTGATGAACCCTGCAAAGAGGGAGGCCCACAACACAACACGTAGGCCACGTGCAACCGTTGCACAAGTTGTGCGCTACTGTACTGTGTGGCGCTGCAATGCCAAGCTGAGGCAGTTGAGCAGCAGCAAATGTTCAGAAATACTTTCACGAATCACTTGAGCATCACTCGCCTGGCTTGGCCGCAAAGCTGCTCCTGCTTGCTTTTGACGAACGCCATGGTGCGCACAGCGCTGCTCCTGCCTGGGCGCTGGCTGCGGGTACAGCGGGCCACACGCGTCACGCCAGTCCTGAGCTGCGCAAGCGCCTGCAGATACCACACAAGAAAGCAGCAGAAGTGCAGTTGGTTTGCTTAATGCACACTGTGCACAGAGCTTTGCTGCTGTGTCTGCTGGTAACAGAAGAGGCGATGCAACCTGGTCATGCGCAGGATGTCTTTTGACTCCCCTGCTTGCTGCACAGTGTCTGTAACAAAGCTGATGGTTGAGTGGTATGCATGCTGCCAAGCACAAAGCGGCCACTGCTGGCAACAGCGCTGCACGCACGCCCAGCATTTAGGGTACGCTTCACATGGCTGCATTCTGTGCTGCAATCAAAGGCCCTGTACTGTAGGTCTGCTAAAAGCATTGGAGCATACACAACCAGCTACGTCTTTTTAAGACATCGGAGCAGACACAACCGGCTTCCTATAGATACGAGCGTTTCTGACTGTGAGCTGCACAAACACTGGTTACCTGCATACAAGCTGTTTGAACGAACGAATAGTAAGCAGCGTAAGATTACCCGTGCAGATCGAGACTCAGATTTGCTGTTTCGCGAATTAGAGTCAAGTGGCATTGCAGTTTCAGAGGCGTCGGGCCAGCGCAGCCACAAACAACCACGGCAGACACGATGATTCAGCATGACGGGTGGCGGTTGGACGTGGATACAGCAAGCGACCGTCCAGCCGAAAGAGGCAACTAGACTATATTCAAATCTATTAAACATAGATTCTACGCTCATGAACATGCACCTGGCGATGCGACAACCAGGTCCAACGTTTGCATGCGAGCATCACGTGCACGTGCACATGCGCAGGGCATCACGTGTGGTGCAGAGCCAGCAGTGCAGAACCCAGCGCACAGGGGCACCACCAGCAACGGTCAACGGGATTGCATCACCAACCCCAAGGGTCACTGAGTGGCACCGCTGCTGCTTGCAGCTGCCGCTGCTGCTGCTGCTGCTGCTGCTGCTCTTCGTGCCTTAGCCAGCTGCAGCGCTGTAGACATGCCACCTGGCACAAGCACGTCCTGAATCACAGCCGCACTCACTGCACCTGCCCCGCTGGTACTGCTGCTTGTGGCTGCACCACCAGCGTCTGGCCACTGCTGTTCGGCTCCATCTGCACTACTGTTGCTGCTGATGGTGCCAACATAACCTTGGTCCGAAAATAGAGAGAATAATCAGTCTGCTTTCCGCCTCCCCAGTGGGTGAGGCGCGGTTGCCGATGCCGAAAGGTATGGCTTACAAGGATTGATTATTATTATAACCTCAGTCTAGGGTTACTCCTAGTGCCTTCAGCTGTTCCTGCAGCCCCAGAGATAGCTCCACCCCTTGCTGCGATGCTGCTGCTAGCTCTGTAGCTACTGCTGCCGCGCTGATGGGCTGTGGGTCGGCCTGCTGCTGCTGCTGCTGCTGCTGCTGCTCCTGCAGTGCTGCAAATGCAGCTGAGGTAGCTGTGCTACTGGATGGAGTTGCAGGCCGCTTTGACCTGCAAAGATCCAAGTAAAACAAATCAGCATGTCAGAAGCGTTTCATATCAATGCTACTAGGTTTCAAAAGCATAACCAGCTGACAAACATGTGTGGCACACCACAACTACTGACATTGGCTTTTTCGTCTCAGGATGCATTTGCGTTGCTGCAACGCGCAACAGTGTCACAACAGTGGCGTGACACTGTCGTATGCCGTTTTGCAACCCACAACTGTGTTGTAGTGTTATCGCCCCACCTTTCCGCTATGAGCTGCATGTGCGCCAGCAGTGCCTGATACGCCTGCCAAGCAGCACCGGCATCAGCTGCCACAGCATCTCCCACCAGCCAGTGCTGCGCCAGCGGCAGCCTGTAACCCCCCCTGCTAGCCTCTGCTGCTGCTTCATCCTCAACATCTGAGTAATCTGCGTCGTCAAGATCAGCAGTAGTGTCTAAGCTGTGTGCAGCGGCAGCTGCTGCTGCTGCTGCTGAGGCCGCAGCAGCAGTGAGGTGACTGTCCAGTGCTGACTGTATGTCTTGCAGCTTGGACAGAAGGGCAGGGTGCTGTGTGGCTGCGGCAGCTGCTACTGCAAGCTGGTTTGCCAGCGGCGGCAGCAGAACTGCAATGCTCCTGCAGGACAAACACACGGAGCAAGCCACAGCCAGCCTTGACTTGAATGATGCTGTAGTGAAGCTAGAGCCTCGACACGAGCGGATGCATCCATGCACGTTCCGTCACTGCAGAAGCAACCAAACATGCATTCCCTGCACAGCTGCAAGCAACACAGCCAGCCTTATTACTTCAAGCCAGCAACAGCCCGCAAGCCACCTGCTCTTACCTGCGTAGCTGCGCCATGTGCTGTCCGTTTGCCACCACCCGCTGCACCCACTCATCCATCAGCAGACCAAGCAGCGTCCAAGCTGAGTAAAACCCAAACCCTCCCACAATACCGCTGACAACACTAAGAGTACTGCTGCTGCTGCTGCTTGTGGCGGCGCTAGCATCGCGTGCACTGCTGCCACGTGCTGCCACCCTCATGATGCTGCTGTCTGCTGCTGCTGCTGCTCCTCGTAGGAGAGAGCTGGGGTGCGATACCTGCAGCCTCTGCTGCTGCTGTTGAACCGGGCTACTGCGCCCCAAGGTTGCTGGCCTAGCTGCTGCTGCTGCTGTAGATGCCTTGCTGCTGCCGCTTGTTCCTGGCCTGCTGCTGTCTGGTGCAGCCCCTGGGTTGGAGGTGCTAGCGGCAGCAGCTGTGGCAGCCACAATACGCCTCGCTACGAACAAAGCCTGGCCATCTGGGTCTTGCAGGTACCTGCGCATGTAAACCCACATTTCACATGTGACATTTGGCATGTACAAACACGTACATGGCGGTCAAACAAGTGCAATCGACAGCCTTGTAACATCAACAGCAAACACAGCTTGGCCACCTGGGTCTTGCAGGTACCTGTGCATGTACAAACACGTGCAGCAGCAGATGCCAGTCAAACAGCCTGGCCGGTCGATTCTGGCAGATACTTGCAGACTACGCTAGCAAGTGTGCCAGCCACTGTTTCCCTCACCTGAACACTGCTTTCAGGCTCTCCATCACCAAGCTGCTGCGCACCAATGGCTGTGCATCCTCTCCTTTGCTACAAAGACAACCTGGCCGTCTCAAGTCTGGCAGATGCGTGCAAACTACGCTAGCAAAGTGTGCAAGCCTCTGTCGTCCTCACCTGAACACTGCTTTTAAGCTCTCCATGACCAAGCTGCTGCGCACCAACGGCTGTGCATCCTCGCCCTCTGGGAACAGCGCCACCACACTGTTGGGGTACGCCAGCTGGCAGCAGCAGAACAGGTAGAAGTCCAATGCTGCAGGGCTAGACAGCAGCAGCTCAACATTTATGTCTGCTGGAGCTGCCCCCGCTGCTGCTGGGGTGCTGACTGCCATACCACCTGTTTGCTCCTGTGCAGAGCTAGCCACCATTCCAGCTGCAGCTCCTTCTGCTGCTGCTGGTCCTGCTGCGGTATCCTCCTCCTGTGCCGCCTCACTGCCCTGGCTGCTGCTGCTGCTCCGAAGCAGCTGCGGCACCTTGCTGCCATCTGGATGCTTGATAACTTTCGCTAGCCCGCAGAAGCGCGCGAACCACAGTGCTGGCTGGCAGCTGTGGGCGTGGTGGCAGGCGCTGGCTAGCAGGTCACTGAGGGCCTCAACTGCCAAATGTTTCAAGCCGTACCTGCAGACCAACAGGTCCAACATGGATGCAGTACCATACAGCAGGAAACATAACATGTGTTCGTAGCAGCAGTTACAATCGCATGCATTGCACTGCAACAATGTGGGTTGCAGATGTCGTTCCTGGGGGTTCTTGTTCCTTGTGCAGAGCTGCAGGTAAGAAGACTGTCACAGCATCGTACAGGTGCAATGCACGCACTCCACCGCACAAAACGTATAACAAGTGCCTTCCCAAGTTCCTCATGTGTGGCTGGAGATGTCAGCCGTTTCTACCTCCTTGATTACGAAAAAGAAAGCTTCCAACACTGCTTGGCATATCGGCGAGATTGTACAAGATGTGCATGATCTCAGTGCAAGCGCCCACCTGTTGAGGTGCCAAGTGAAGATGAAGTCAGGCATGCTGCTGCGCTGCTGCCCTGTGCCCCAAGCACACCAGCATGTGCAAATCTCGAACAGCCGCACACGACATTGCTACAAGAGGCGCGCGTGTTGAGGTGCCGGGTAAAACAGCAATCAGGCATGCTGCTGCTCTGCTGCCATGCTCCGCAAGAACACCAGCATTGCTACAAGATCAAGAGGTGTACCTGTTGAGGTGCCAGGTGAAGATGAAGCCTGCCATGCTGCTGCACTGCTGCCCTGTGCCTGGAGCACACCAGCACATGCAACTCAACAGATCACCAACTGCCACACATGACACACGCTGCAAGATGCGCACCTGTTGAGGTGCCAGGTGAAGATGAAGCCTGTCATGCTGCTGCGCTGCTGCCCTGTGCCTGGAGCACACCAGCACTCACAATCAAACCTACTACCAAACTGCCACACAAAATACTGTACAACACATTGTAACAAGGGGCCTACCTGTTGAGGTGCCAAGTGAAGATGAAGTCAGGCATACTGCTGCGCTGCTGCCCTGCCCGATCTGCGACTGCATCCGCTACTGCTTTGTCTGCATACTGCTGCCCGATGACTTTGACCAGCCACAGCTTGCTGCGGGCCTGGCCGCGCTTGGCATATGCCAGCAGATCAAGCGCCTGCAGCACAGCCCAGGGCAGGGCAGCGTCAGATGTCATGACATGTTTCGAAACCGTATGCAGCAGCTGTGTGTGACTGCTGTGCTACACAACACCGGGTCCAGCCCTGCAGCAGAGGGCAGCAACACTGCAGGAAACACGAGCCGCCTTGCCAGCAGGCAACTCAAGCGCATGCAGCACAGCCAGGGCAGGGCAGGGTCAGGTGTCAAGGTTCTTGAAACGGCAGTTAAATGTGGGTCCAGTCACCATCTACGACGCTATGAGCCACTGTAACCCCAACTGAACACATTGTCAGCACATATGCAACGGCTGAGTGTCACTGACTGGCCGTTTTTGGGTGAGGTCACTGGCCATGTTGCCAGTGGCTCTCACCCTGTGTTCATCATCAAGACCTCATGGTTTGCTTTTGCAGTGCAGTATTGTACAGGGTTCGAGCCACTGGCAACATGGCCAGTGACCTCACCCAAAAACCTGCACCCTGCTGTTGTGTGCTTCTGATGGCGAGTATTTGTTGATTCTGTCCGTGTTCACAGGATTGAAGCCTGATGAAGGGTGAAGAGCCCGAAACGCGTCGCTTTCCATGTAATACGACAAAACAGAGTCAACAATAGTCTGAACTTGTCTCAACAGTAGCTGTAGCCAGTCGCATTACGCTATTGCTTTTCAAATTGTCAGCACATATGCAACGGCTGAGTGTGTGCCTGCGTGTCAGCCTGTTGAGTGCACACCACGAATTTGAGGCTCCAATGGCCCACCTTTTTCCTCTTCTTGCGCGCAGGCCCTTCCTCCTCTTCCTCAGAGCTCTCGCTGCTGGGCTCTGAGCTGGCTGCTGCTGAAGGCTCCTTAAATGGAGGTGGTGGCGCCTCTACTGCGTCTGTCTGCATAGCTGCGTCTGATGTCTCTGGTGCTACCTTCTGCTGCTCCCTGCATTGCAGCACAAGCAACAGTAGCACACGTGCGCAGAGTGACTGAGTGCCAGATGCACACACAAAGGATGTGAATGCTTGATCAAGCAGTCACACAACCATGCACATGCAGCAAAGACTGCGCTGGGATAGTGATGAAACTTTCCTAGGTTGTCAACTGGCCCTACAGCTTCTAATTGCAAGGGCAATGTCATAGCAACTGTCGACAACACCGTCGCTTTTATTCTATCATTGGGTCCTCAGGTTGGTGCTCTCACCTTAGAGCCATCAGCTGTGCATTCAGGAAGCCCAACCGCTGCAGCATGTCGTGCCGTGCTTCCTCAGCTGCTGCTGCCTGCGCCTCCAGCTCTGCTTGCGCTGCTTCCGCCGCTCTGTCTGCTGCTGCTTGCGCTGCTTGGAGCTCCTCCCTGCACTGCCAGAGCTGTCCTTTCAAATTCGAGTTGTTTTGTAACGCCTGCTTCAGCGCCTCTGCGGACTCAGCTTCCAACTGCGCTAGCTTTGCCTGTGAGGCTCCCAACTCACTGCGAAGTTCGTCTGCATCCGCAGTTGTGTCTGCTAGCTGCCGCTGCAAGCTGCGTATCAGCGCCCTGTCAGCAGCAGCTGCTGCTGTGGCACCTTGCAGCGCAGCTGACACTGCTGCATTGTGTTGCGTCAAGCTGCTAAGGCCTAGGAACAGCGCATTGGCCAGCTCAGCATATCGCTCACGCAAGCCATCCAGCACACGGCCTTGCTCTGAGCAGTGATATGCGACCTGTATACAGCAGAACAAAGCAGCAGCAGCAGCAGGAGCAGTCATTTTGCTTCCTGGCAGCTGTACGTTGCACCTACTAAAGTACATAATACAGTAGCTATGGTTTCCTGTGCAAAACCCCTGTCATGCTTGGACTGCATGCAAGTTGACAGCACAGACTGGATCAGCAGAGCCATCTGTCCCGCTACGCTCCCATCAGCAGGACATGACACACCAAGAGAGCTGACTACACACCTGCTGTGCTGCCTCCTTCAGCAAGCCATCCATCTGCTGATGCTGCCCTGTCAGCTGCGGCGCCAGCACTTCGCAATCTGGCGACACCTGCTCTTGCCCCTGCTGCTGCATGCATTCCTGCTGCTCTGCCACCTGCTGCTGGTAATGCTGCAGGATGTCTGCTTGCTGCGCCAGCTGCTGCTTCCAGTGTCGGTGCTGCTGCCGATGCCAAGCTGTTACATGCTGCTGCTGGCTAGCAAAAACAGCACCAGGAGGCAGTGCCTCTTGCAGCTGCTGCTCTAGTTGAACTGCCTGATCTCTTGTGACGGGTATCACTGAGGTGCTGCTTACTGGCATATGCCTGCAAGTGCTGCTGCTGTGCTGTGAGGCCATGTTACCTGCTGACAGGATGTTTGCTGACTGCCGTAGCAGGTGACTAACTGGGTCCTGCAAGGCAAAACAGGTGTGGCGGAACGCCCCTCATTGTTGTTGCAGAGGGCTGTAAGCGTGTAAACCCTACACCTGCCGCTGGTGATAGTTATGATCAGGGCAGTGTGACAGACATGTCCTGCAAGCAGCAACTTGTGACACCGCACCTTGATTACTGCTTGCATGTCCTCCTCAAGCATGCTGCTGCTATCTGCTGCTCCAGGACTGCAGCTGCGGGCACCAGCACGCCTTCTGACAGCTGCTGCTACTTCTGACTGCTCTGTAGCTGTAGCTACAGCACTTGCAGGAACTGCTGAAACCAGCCATGCTGCAGCGAGCGGCAGCTGCGCTGCTGCTGCACCGCTGCTGCTTCTGCTAGCACTGTTTGCTGCGTGCCGTCTTGGACTGCCTGCAACTGTTGTTCCTGCAAGAGGCGCCCCTGCATACGAGCTTCCAGGTTTGCTGCCCAAAAGCTTGCCAGATGCAACAGGCAACTGCTGTGTTGACGAACGCAAGCTTGCCTTTAGATTGCTGGGGCTGCTAGCCGTGGCACTCTCAGACTGGCCTTGCTTCTGCTGCTGGTGTTGGCCTGCTCTGCGGCCATGTGCTGGGCTGTGCCTGCCAACACTGACTGGACTGCTGCTAGATGCGCGTGATATGAGTGTTACCGCTGCCTCCATGCCTGATAGCTGTGATTTGAGGCTTGCAATTTCATCCAGTGCTCCTTGCAGGACAGCACTGTTGGGCTGCGCTGATGCCGCAGCTGCACCTGCAGTCGAGCCCGCTGCTGTTTGGGCTTGTAGTCCTGCTGCTGCGTGGCCATCATGGCGTTTTTGAAGTGCTAAAGCGACTGATGTGCTGAGGGGAACACCAACACCTGCAGATGACCAACAGCAGTAGTGATCCGGGGATGCAGCTGCAGCCTGACAGACCATTCAAAGGCTCCCCGGCAGCAACTGTTGATGCAGAGCTGCACACACAGTTCAGTGCCTGCCCACCTGTGAGTGTGTCAAGCTTGTTGGCGTAGCAGCGATGCCTTGTCTGAGCAAATGGCAACTCGCTTGAGTCCATCTCTGCTGCAGGTGCATCCGCACCTGCTGCTTGGAGTGCAAGCCTCCTGGTGCGCTGCCACACGAAGTTCTAGACAGAGAGGTTGATCTGTCTATAATAGAAGAACTCCTGAAAGCTCAGAGTTGATGGACTGTTGATGTCAAGTTCAAACTCTTACCAGGCCAGGCTGCAGAAGATTGACCAGTGACTCTGTGCTGACGAGTGTACGTGCAACAACATCATATGCTCTTTTTATTTCATGTAAGTCACTTGAGCATACAACATACGGGCTGATGGCGTGTACGGCCCTGTTCTGTTGTGGTTACACTTTGGGTTAGTCACCTGGACCACGGGGCGTTGTAACGAATGCTAACGGACTTTACGAAGGCGTCTTTAAAGCAATTTGATTGTATCGCTTGCAGTCTTCTGCAGCTGTTCAGTGCTCCCGAGTTTACTGGGCTATTTCGCCATACGAACGTGTAACAGCACTATTGTAAACTATAGACCAAGTTTGAGCTGCGTTTGTTCAAGCACGTACCCTGCCAACGTTGTTGCTGCAAGTACCTACCTGTCGTCGACGTGGTAGTAGCTCCCAACACAAGCAGCTGCCTTGAAGCTCAACTGAATCACCTCCTGCTTGTGCAGAGGTTGCTCAGAAAGGCGTGCACAGCCGCGAGAGGTGGGCCTGTGCCAGTTGGGGCTGTGGAGCACATGCCGCTGCTGCAGTCAGCTTACCATTGTGCTGCTAGAGCGGCAGTTCTCCTGCAAACCCCCATGCGCAGCAGCATGATCAAACTGCTCGTCTCATTCTGTTTGTAGGGGCGCCTTAGCGTGACCCAGCAGCACCAACTGGCTTGGGTAGCATGGCGTGCTGAAGCAGCACAGTGGATCCAGCTGCAGGATTGTGCAGCTCAGCTGCAGGGCCTGCTGCTGCACTGCGCTGCATCAAGCCCCAGCTGCAGCTGCAGTGCAGCTGCTGATTCTAGCACACTAACAGCAGCTTGAGCAGCATGTCTGACGCCATGCAGTGGGTCACATGGGGCTCGCCGCGTCCTGCAAGAGCATCTGCTGCTTCTGGCCGGCTATCAAACTCAGGCAACGGAGCAGGGGTATGAAGTTAGGCTCGTTGATAGCAGTTTGCCGGGCATATTGTATTGCTGCAGCCGATGCTATGTGTATGGTGATGCAGTGTTCGCTATCAGTGCGGCGATAGTTGCAGTGTAGGTGCAGGTGCAGGTTGCAGCAGTAGAACTGACACCACTTGACGGTGCGGCAGCTGCAAAAGAATGCAGGAGAGCAGTATAGAACACCAGCAGCACTCCAGCGTGTTCTTCACACTTAGGTTGGTCCATCTGCATCCCTGGCCATGTGGCGAATGCAGCTGCACAGCAGCACTTGCAGCTGCTGTACACCTCCGCTCATGCACATGGCGTGCATTGTGGCGATGCATTTAGAAGCAACTGAACTTATAGTGCTACTGGAAACTTGCTTGAGTTCTGTGGCTCTGCCCTTTGCTGCTCTGCAGGCCAGCAGCAGCAGCATGCGTGGTCTGTGGCAACAAGTCAAGTCAGAGATAGTTGAGGTGAGAGAATGCAGCTCCCAGCATGGCAGGGCTGTCGTTCAAACCTTGCGTGAACAGATGCACGACAACGCACTTCGCAAAGCACAATGCAGCAGATGCAGTACTCACATGGCCAGCAGTCAGAGATTGTTGAGGTGAGGGAGTGCAGCTGTCTGCATTGCGGTGCGATTGTTTGTTTGGCCCTCGGTATGCAGCTTGGGCAAGTAGCTAGCGCTGACCCTGGCAGCAGGGGACCCCTAAGCAAAAGGGTAAACTGCGAAAGCGGTGTCAGCAGCACATCATCTGGTACTTCAATAGGTGCAAGAATAAGCAGCTGTTAGCACGGCAGCTCCAGTATACTTGTACGCCCATATCAAGGATGCTGACTGCCTGTCTATGGTGGTGTAACCGCAGGTGCTGCTGAAGGACAAGATGAACCTGCTGCTGCTGCTCCTGCCGTTTGCCGTCATTTCAAAGGCAGCTGGCTGGGCAGCAGGTGCAACGTTCATGTTGGCGCTGCTGCCGCTTTGCTCACTAGCAGAGGTGCGGTGCCAGCAGCAGGGCTCAACGCACCCCGGAACAATAGACTTTCATTTTTGTATAATTGCGCACTTCTGCTGTGCATCCTGCATATAAATTCCAGATAGACAGCAGCCATGCGTAGATTTTCGTTCATCTTTGATGCAAATGACAGTGGGTGTAAAGGCAGCTGGCTGGGCAGCAGGTGCCACGTTTTCTGCTGGCGCTGCTGCCGCTGTGCTCGTTAGCAGAGGTGCGGCGCTGCAGCAACCGCGGTACCAGCCAGGGCTCAAATCACACAAGGATAGTGCAAGCAAAACAGCTTGATGATGTGAGATCCCTGCATATCATCACGCTGCGCAGCACAGCGGCATGGCCATCATGGTGAACAGAAAGTATCTACTTGACAAAGCGACATGGTATGCGACACAGCAGCGCTACGATCTGTTGCTAACTCTGTGGTTTCAGACAATTTGCGATGTATCACCAGCTGAGGATGCTGCAGTGGTGGGTGTAGGCTCCTGACTAGCTTCATGTGCTGACTGTGCTGCATGCTGCTGCTGCTGCTGTTGCTGCTGTTTTTATGCCTGCAGCGGCTGGGCATGATTACAGAGCAATTGGCCATGTACACTAATGACACATTGGGTGGGCTATTGAACGCAACGTTTGGCAACGCGACTGAAGTTATCATTGCAGCATTTGCTATCAAAAAAGGGTGAGTTGGGTGCTGGGGGGCTGGAAGGTTGTCTTCGAGGGTAGTGGCAGGAGCAGCAGCAGCAGTGGCGCAAATTGACACTCGTGTTACAGTCCATCTTCATGTCATTTGTTCTGCTGCAGATGCAAGTGCTTTCGGCAAGATGTTCGCCTGTTAGCCAAGCAGCACTGTTATGCACATCCTTCTCTGCATTCAGCTTGGGTCCATAGCAATCGGCTTCATGCATGTGCTGCTGCTGTTGCAGGTGGTTGCGTGTCGTTAAGCTCACTCTGCTTGGCAGCATCATCAGCAACCTGCTTACTCAACCCACCTTTACTGCTGTTTCTGCTGCTGCTGCTGCTGCTGCAGGTTGTTGCGTGTAGTGAAGCTCACTCTGCTGGGCAGCATCATCAGCAACCTGCTTACCCACCGCGCCTGTACTGCTTCTGCTGCTGCTGCTGCAGGTTGTTGCGTGTAGTGAAGCTCACTCTGCTGGGCAGCATCATCAGCAACCTGCTTACCCACCGTGCCTGTACTGCTTCTGCTGCTGCTGCTGCTGCAGGTTGTTGCGTGTAGTGAAGCTCACTCTGCTGGGCAGCATCATCAGCAACCTGCTGCTGGTCATGGGCAGCGCATTTGTGGCAGGCGGCATCCTGCACCCCACGCAGAGCTTCAACCAGCAA
The DNA here is from genome assembly GCA_902809745.2 of Tetradesmus lagerheimii. Classification (NCBI taxonomy): domain Eukaryota; kingdom Viridiplantae; phylum Chlorophyta; class Chlorophyceae; order Sphaeropleales; family Scenedesmaceae; genus Tetradesmus; species Tetradesmus lagerheimii. The sequence continues at coordinate 22,562 of CADDIJ020002180.1, read as the reverse complement.
GGTGTTGTGGTCAACTGTGGCCTGCTTGTCCTGGCAGGTAAGCACAGATGTAGCACTATGTATGTATGTAGCACTGGATTTGTTACCTTGTGACATTAGACGGCCACACCGTCTGCAGCGTTGCAACATACTTCACATACTTTTTCTTGCCTCCGACCCTTCTCACTGTCATCAATACGATCTACTACAACAACAAGCCATGACTGTTACGCTGGCATTATAACATACTGCTACAACAGCTGTTATCCAGTAGCGTAGTGCCTCAGGCTGACACTCTGCTCAGCAGGTGTACACACAGAAGCTGTAACACTGATTCGTACCAAAGCTCACATAAGGCTGTAAGAGCAGTTCACACTGTGAACGTTGCTCAGGACCAGCGCCGAGTACAGTTCATACCGAGTTCGCACAACAGGCTGTAGCAGCATTGCTGAGAGCCAGCGCTGTGTGTAGCCTAGCTCTTTCCCCCCTCCAATTGAAGCCTGAGGCACAAGCCAACAAAACTAAGCAAATGATGAGCAGCCGCGGCAACCGCAAAGCATGGCAAAGCAGAGCCCACCAGCCGTCAACGCCCGCCACCCTTACCAGCCAGGGGCATGCAGATGCAGCACAGAGGTGGTAACAATCTAGGAAGCCACAATGCGACACCATAACCGACAAAAGCACAGACAAAGTACACCCAACAACGTGCTGTGGCAGGTGCGCTGGCTATAGGCAGGCACAGGAACTGGGCATGTGTCACTGCAAGATATGACAACCCTAGTCAGAGCACAGCAAAAGCACTGTACTGCAAATCACACACTACATTATGTAGCACTGGATTTGTTACCACCGCTGCACGCATGTAACCTGCAGCCCTCAGGTTAGTCAGGACGCTGCGAGAGCAGCACGCACAGAGTGCTTGTCCAGGTATTTCGCCAGATTGCTGATGTGGCGCGTAAACGCAGCCGCATCGCGGAATCCAGTGCTGCCAGTAGACAGCAGAACCACCCCATTATCACGAACTTCAAGCACTCGGAAAGGACCACGAACACCATCACCCAGGTTAGCCACAGGCCCCGAAACCACCTCCAGCACCAGATCTCCTTTCTTGAAAGTAACAGAGCTGTCCACAGTGCGGCGGGCGCCACGCAGGGGCCAAGCACGCGCATTGCGCTGAAACTGCTGCTTGATTTTAGCCAGTTTACTCCCGCTTTTATGGTGTTTCAAAGCACACTTTTAGGTGTGCCAGCTTATGCCTTGTACAATCCTGATCGAGAGTCTAGGACTATTTTGGCTTCAAAGTTGCTTCAATCTCCCTTTTTGGCGCAAGATTGCGTTCACTTTGTGTGGTGCATGCCATCTGAGATGGCGAACGGCCTACGTGTAACTTCCACTCTCAAAAAACATCCTGATCAGCAGCCGCCAGCTGCTGACGCAGCTGCGCCGCATGCAAGGCTGGATACTCACACTCAAACAACTCCGGCCAAACCCACACCTGAGCAGATGCTGCTATCGCCAACACATCACGCGCCAAAGGCAAGACAGGCACTGGCTGCCGGCCAAACACCATCTCCTGCGGCGAAATGCCCAAGGTATTATGCACCCGAGCCCAGTACTGCTGTCGCATCACAGGGACACTCTGCACCCAGTGAATCGGATGAGAATTCACATGGCGCTCCAACATGCTCTTGAACGAGCCAATCAGCCGCTCTGCCACACCATTAGCAGCAGGGTGACATGCTGAAGTCTGCACATGCTTGATGCCCAAACGTGCCAGCAGATGACCAAACTGAACTTCAAACTCCGTGCCATTGTCACTCGTCACATGGCTGGGCTCGAAATAGCGACAAATCCAACCATAATAAAACGCACGCGCCACTGAAGCAGCCGTCTTATCATATATCACCGAAAACTCTGCAGCCTTTGTGAAGTAATCTATCATAACCACCACCCAAGCCTTGAAAACCTTTTCCTTGGCGTCAGGCAGGTACAACCGGCCATGAACATAAGCACAAGGAGTCACAAAGGGACCACACAAATCAATGTGGACGTGTTCAAACGGCCCACGAACGACAGGCTCCTGCATGGGGAAGGGTGCAGGTAGCGCTAGCCGCCAGCGCTGACACGCGTCACACTGAGCAACAAACAGCCGAACATCACCAGGCAAGCTACGCCAGTGGAAGTACTGCTGCAGATACGCACACGTCTGCTGCACACCAGCATGGCCCAACGCATCATGCATACACAGATCTCCAATTACTTTGTATTTGAACGGTGTGTTTGGTATTGCTTTCTCCTGGCCTTGCTGGATAGCAAATTTGTCAGATGTATCACTGCACGACAGCGGATGGCTGGTGCTGGCAGGTCGAATCTTCCTTTTTTGTGTTGACATCTGTTAGCGTTTATGGGCTTTCAAGTGGCGGGTGGCTGGCTGCACCCAATGCAGAGTTGCATGACAGGGGCGCTGCAGTCACAGTAACACGGCGTTACAGTCAACAGTGGCTTGTTTGTTCTAGCTGGTATGCATAGTACTGAACGGCGACTCGTCCTGTTGCTAACATGCCTGCCATTCTGCTGAGCAGCACTGCACTTCCTCTCACAGCCTGTGCTGCTGCTGCTGCTGCTGCCGTATGCAGTTGTGTCGATCATGCTTCCCACGCTGCTGAGCAGCACTGCAGTCATCCATCTGACATCCCGTGTCACTGCTGCTGCTGCTTCTGCTTGAATTGTCTGTGTCTCGCAGTTGTGTCCATCATGCTGCCCACGCTGCTGAGCAGCACTGCAGAGGCGGTGCAGGACTTCAGTGCTGAGCTGGCGCTGCCGCTGTGCTTGCCCTCCGTTTTTTCAGTTGTGGCTTTCATGCTTGCCACGCTGCTGAGCAGCACTGCACTCTCTTCCCAGAGCCTGTGTCACTACTACTACTTCTTCTTCTGCTCCTGCTGCTGCTGCTGCTGCTGTTCCTGCTATTTTGCAGTTGTGTCCATCATGCTCCCCACGCTGCTGAGCAGCACTGCAGAGGCAGTGCAGGACTTCAGTGCTGAGCTGGCGCTGTCACGCTTTGAGAGTGTGCTGATGCTGCTGTGCTACGGGCTGTTCCTGGTCTTTCAGCTGGTCACACACAGGTGGGCTGAGAACTAAAGCACCAGAGTGCTTTCTGCAAAGCTGCATGGGGCAAGCGCTGTTAGTAGCATAGATTGGGTTGTCTGATGCTGCTGTGCTAATGAAGCTTGTGGCCTTATGGCTAGTCACACAGTGTGCGACGGACACAGGTAGGATAACATTGCATGCATGAATGAATGTCTCTGTGTGAACACATGGTTACTATCAACTGCTTCTACTGCTGCTGCTGCTGCTGCTGCTGCTTAATGTCAGGAACCTATACAAGGACGACAGCCAACCCGAAGCTTGTGCTGCACCAGCCCCCGTCCCTGGCACCAGCTGCTTCAGGTGAAACGTGGTCCTCACAACCCGCTGTGCCTTCTGCTTCTGCTGCTGCTATTGCAGGCACCTGTACGAAGAGGACAGCCAACCCAAAGCTAGTGCTGCTGCTCCCTCTGCCCCTGGCACCAGCTGCTGCGACGACCCAGACTCTCCTGCCAAAGCAGTACGGATGAGCCAGCTCTCAAGCAGCTACAACAACAGCAGCAGCAGCGAACTGGCTATGCGCAAGCAGCAGCAGCAGGGGCAGACAGAGGTTGAGTTGGTGGTGACAGCAAACGGCCAGCAACAGGTGGGCTGTTGTACTTGAATGCTTGTACTCATTGCCATAAGCTGCGTGCACCGAATGTTGCATGTGCTGTGATGCTGTCAGTCGTCCTCTTTCAGCGACTTACTGCACACTGCACATTGCAATGCCTGCCTGTCTTGTGCTTTGTCATGTGCAGGGCCAGCCAGTAGCAGCAGCTGCAAGTGGCTTGCAGCCAAGCTTGTCAAACGGCTACACAAAAACGTTCCATGTGCTGTGTTGCTCTCTATTGTCCCCTCCCCGCTACTCATTGCACGCCTGCCTGCCATCGTATGTGCATCTCCAGGTGGCTTGCGGTCAAATTGCAGCAGCGCCAATGGCTGCGCAGCGTCGCATGTGCTGTGTTGCTGCCCGTCGTCCTCTTCCCGCTACTCATTGCACTGCCTGCCTGTCTTTTTATGAGTTATGTGCAGGGCCAGCCAGTAGCAGCGGCTGCAAGTGGCCTGCGGCCAAGCTCGTCTTATCGCAGCAGCGCCAACGGCTACGCAGCGCTGCATGAGCAGCAGCAAGTGCTAGAGTGTCCTCTTCCCGCCACTCATTGCACTATCGCCTGCCTGTCTTGCTCTTTGTCATGTGCAGGGCCAGCCAGTAGCAGCAGCTGCAAGTGGCTTGAGGCCAAGCTCGTCAAAGCGCAGCAGTGCCAACGGCTACGCAGCAGTCTCGGAACAGGAGGCTGGGCACATGCAGATAGCAGTGGGCGAGGGCGATACAGTGCGACTGATGGCTGGCGAGCCATCTGTGCAGGTGCAGGTACGTGTTAGAATTGCTGCTGCTGCCTTAGTGGCTGGCAGCTGCATGGTAGCAGGCAGGCTGTAGCGACGCTAGCATGTGCGGCTGTAGCAAGGTGTTACAGCGTGATGTGTCAAAACAATGTCATTGGAGGTTGGGCTGGCCATGTGCAGATAGCAGTAGGAGAGGGTGACACCGTGTGACTTATGGCAGGTGCACATCTGTTTGCTGTCCTAGGTTGGCTGCTTCGTTTTATAACAATGTTCAAAAATCGTGGTGTTACAGTACATACGCGTCTGATGATCCTGCTGTGCAGGTGATCGGAGAAAAGGAGGATGATTTAATGTTGCTGCTCAAGGTTGGCTACTTTGTGGTGCAATGCCAGCTACTGTTCCTGTACTCCGCACTGCTGATGTTCAATGTCCGCCAATGCTGTGCAGGCGATTGGGGTTGATCAGCTGGTGCTGTCCAAGGCCGCTTCCGGTACGATGTTGCATGGATTGTGGTGTCACAGCGCATATGCTGTGGATGGTGCTGCTGTGCAGGTGATTCAGGAGGAAGAACATGAGCTGGTGCTGTCCAAGGTTGGCTGCTTCGTGTGATTGCAATTTTCTAAGAAGATTGCAGCGGCACAATTATACTGTACATAATATTCTGCTGGTGCTGCTGTGCAGGTGATTGAGGAGGAGGAGGACGAGCTGGTGCTGTCCAAGGCTGGCTGCTTCTGGTGCCAGGCTACGCTACTGTGCCTTTACTGCGCCATGTAATAGCAATGTATCAGTTGAACTTGGTTGGTGATTGCTGTGCAGGTGATTGAGGAGGATGAGGATGAGCTGGTGCTGTCTAAGGCCGGCTGCTTCGTGGTGCAGTGCCACGCTACTGTACCTTTACTCTGCACTGCTGATGTTGCCTGGCCGTCACTGCTGTGCAGGTGATTTGGGTAGATCAGCTTGTGCTGTCCAAGGCTGCTTCCTGTATGATGTCGCAGGGATCGTGGCGCCACAATACTTATGCTTCTAAATGGTTCTGCTGTGCAGGTGATTGAGGAGGAGGAGGATGAGCTGGTGCTGTCCAAGGCCGGCTGCTTTCTGGTGCCATGCCATGCTGCTGTGCTTTTACTGCGGATTCAATCGTTGTTAGTAACAGCAATATATCAGCTGGTTTGAACAGCCGTAACTGCTGCTGTGCAGGTGATTGAGCAGGAGGAGGATGAGCTGGTGCTGTCCAAGGCTGGCTGCTTCGTGGTGCAGTGCCACGCTATTGGTAAAAAACCCTGAACCATAAGTTGAAACCGTAAACCCTACTCTGCAAGGCTAATGCATGTCATGGCTGTGCAGGTGATTGAGGAGGAGGAAGACAAGCTGGTGCTGTCCAAGGCCGGCTGCTTCGTGTGGCTGGCGTTGGTGACGCTGCTCATCAGCGTGCTGTCAGACTTCATCATGGACGCCATCACAGGTAGGGTGGATGGTATGTATTATAGTATGGCCTGGTTTAGAGTACCATCTGGTGCTTTCTGGCTCATCAGCGTGCTGTCAAATCCAATCATGGACGCTATCACAGGTGACAACACTCAGCATGCTGGTGCCTTTGCTGTTGGTTTGTCCTTGTTTGGGTTATCGCCTGGTGCTTTTTGGGCTCATTAGCGTGCTGTCAGACTTTATCACGGACGCCATGACAGGTGATGATTCTGTTGGTTTGGCTGCTTTGGGGTATCATCTGGTGCTTTCTGGCGTGACTTCATCATCAGCGTGCTGTCAGACTTCATCATGGACGCAATCACAGGTTGGGTTGACAGTGCATTGGTGCCCGTTTTTGTCGCGTTATGTCGGCTGCAATGTGTGCTGGCCAGTGTGCTGTCAGACTTCATCATGGACGCAAGTACAGGTAGGGTGGATGGTTTGGCCTGGTTTGGGGTATCATTGGGTGCTTTCTGGCTCATCAACGTGCTGTCAGACGTCATCACGTGGCAATCACAGGTTGGTGCTGCCGGTTGTAATGTTATGCTGCTGCAATTGGTGGTGGCTTCAGCCGAGTTTCACAGGCTACTTGTGCTCATCAGCGTGCTGTCAGACTTCATCATGGACGCAATCACAGGTTGGGTTGACAGTGCATTGGTGCCCGTACTTTTCGCATCTTGTCGGCTGCAATGTGTGCTGGCCAGTGTGCTGTCAGACTTCACCATGACGCAATTGCAGGTCGGATAAATGGTTTAGCCTGTTACAATGCATCGTGTGGTGCTTTCTTGCGCATCAGCGTGCTCTCAGACTTCATCATGGACGCAATCACAGGTAGGGTGGAAATTCTGATGCCATTGTCGCTTGTGATGTTTGATGCCGGTGCCATGCTCATCAACATTCTGTTCGCCGTTCATCATGTACGCAGCTGATGTGTCGTTTGTGCCGGCTCTGGTTCATTTGCTGCTGCAGAGGCCAGCAGGCAGTTGAAGGTGCCCATGCCCTTCCTGACCACCATTGTGGTGCCCATCGTGGGCAACACAAGCAGCCACTTCCTGTGCTACCCTCCACATACATTTGCAACTCTCTGCCACGCATTGCACGCTTGCAGCGGCTTAGAGGCGCGCGTATTTCAAAGCCCTGCTGCTCATGTGCCAGTCATGACTCGAGCTGCATTGCATCTCTCACTGTTTGCTGCTGCAGAGGCCAGCAGGCAGTTGAAGGTGCCCATGCCGTTCCTGACCACCATTGTGGTGCCCATCGTGGGCAACACAAGCAGCCGCCTCCTGCGCCACCCTTCACAAACGTTTGCAACTCTCTCTGCTACATAGTGCACGCTTTCACAGGCTTAGATTTGTGCGTCTTGAAAAGCCCTGCTGCTCATGTGCCCGATGACTCAAGCTGCATCGCATCTCTTGCTGCTGCTGCTGCAGAGGCCAGCAGGCAGCTGAAGGTGCCCATGCCCTTCCTGACCACCATCGTGGTTCCCATCGTGGGCAATGCAGCAGAGCACGCCAGCGCCCTCATCTTTGCGGTGAAGAATCGCATGGAAATCAGCCTGGGTGTTGCCATAGGTGAGCATCTTGTGCCGCACAGTGTGCCTTACATGCAGATGGTGCATGCCCTGATGAGGTGTTGTCTGTTTGGACTTGCTTGGTATGCTGTCAGGACAGTCCTTGGAGTTTTACATACATAGCACTAAACTTGCGGCGAAAAACCGCATGGAGAACAGCCTGTGCTTGATGCAATGTGTCACGCCAGCGCCCTCATCTTTGCGGTGAAGAACCGCATGGAGATCAGCCTGGGTGTGGCTATAGGTGAGCATCTTGTGCTGCCTTACATGCAGATGATGCATGGCTTGATGAGGTGTTGCCTTGCTGAACTTGCTTTGGTGTGCTGTCAGTACAGTCCTTCGTGTTTTGAATACATGTATTCTGTGTACACAACAATGGACTGGTGGCGAAGAACCGCATGGAGATCAGCCTGGGTGTTGCCATAGGTAAGCATCGTTTGCTGTACCGTACATGCAGATGGTGCATGGCTGTGTGTAGTTGTCGGCGCATTCGTTGTGTTGAGAATGCATAGAGAAGGAAGAATGCATATCACTCATCTTTGTGGTGAGGAGGGTGAGTCAACTTTAGGATTGAATCAAGACCTTAAAGACCTTAAACTCGTCCACCTGGTGTAGTGGTGAGAGCACTGGAGTAGGAGGAGGAAGGCGTGAGTTCAAACCGCCGTGACCACTAGGAGCTTTGGAATTGACGGTGCAGAAGGATGCCGCGCAGTGGCCAAGCGGAGGAGGGCTGTTGCGTGTGTGGTCAGGATTAGGGGCGCTTGCCATAGCGCAGCATGCCGGTGCGCTAGAGTCACTGGCCGAATCCAGTTGATGGTAGATGGTTAATGTGGTGCCCAATGAGCCTGTCATTGGCTCGAAAAACGGGCAATGTTCCCAATGTGAATCAAGGATGATGCCGTTGGGCAACAAAAGCAACCAAAGACATGCTTTCTACCAGAGCACGGTTATCTTGCTCTGTGGCTGCTACATGTTGTGCGGCTACTTGTTGATGCTATGGCTTGATGAAACATGATGGTGATGATGTTGTGCGGCTTGTCACTATGCTGGCATATGTATGTAACAGTACCAAGCACGATGAGAGGATTCCCTGATTGATAGCCCTTTACAGCAGAACTGACGCTTGTGCATGTCTGTTGGTGTGCTTGCAGGCAGCAGCACGCAGATTGGCGTGCTGGTGATGCCGTTTTGTGTCATCCTGGCCTGGTGCTTCGGGCAGCCGCTGGACCTCAACTTCAACGGTGGGGGCCCAACACAGAGTGGAAAGCAAGCAGAGACATCATCCACTGGCACCCACCCACGCATGCAAAAGCTTTTGCCACAGCAGGGATGAGGCAATGTCACTAATCACGTTATAACGGACACAGTGATTTGTGGTTGAGGTTGACCGTTGGTGGCTGTGCATGCACTGATCGCAGTGCAGCATCTGACTGCTGTTCTGGCTGCTGCTGCTGCTGCTGCTGCTGCTGCTGCAGAGTTTGAGGCGCTGGTGCTGTTCATCAGTGTGCTGCTGGCAGCGCTGATGGTGCAGGTGAGCTACTGCACGCGCAGCGTATGCATGCGCTCACACGCATGTACACAAACTTTGTGCATGATGCAACACAGCTTTGCAGCACTAGTGAGCGCTGTTGACGGACACAATTATATGAGGGTTTCAGCGGTGTCAGGCAGCATATTTTGAGCAAGCCTTTTGCATGTTTTTATATTCAAACCCATTCAGCTGTACCCTGACACCATAATTTTGATCCTGGCAGTGAAATCCATGCAGCAGCTGTTTTGGTGCAAGGTAGCCATTGTTGCTGACAATCTGCCGGCCTGAATCTGTGCAACACTGTGACAACACTGTCCTTGCTGGATGTCACATGCATGCAGGATGGGTCGAGTAACTGGCTAAAAGGGGCCATGCTCATCCTCACCTACCTATTCGTGGCAGCTGGATTCTGGGTGAGCTGCGGCAGCATTGCAGGGCCCTGCCTAGTGCTGTTGCTCTCTCAATTTGTGACGCCAGTGCTGCTGCAAGCTGACGTAAGACAGTGTTCCAAGTGTATGGTATCAACTGCCTGCTACTGATGCAGTACAGCAAAGTACTGTTTGGAGAGCCTACATGCGTGCAGTGGCAGTGGCTCAGCTCTGGCAGCATATTAATTGCGCAGCAGTTCAGTTCCACTGCTGCCAGATTCCCAGCTGTGCTTTTACAGCATGCAATGCATGTTGCTGCTGTACTGTAGCACTGCTGTGTGCTTTGGCTAGCGCACAAATGCACAAGAATCTCTGCTGCGTAGGTAGGCTTCTCTTTGCTGTTGGCTGCAGGCACCACCGTGGTGTGACACTGATGGGGCCCATGCAATTGTTGTTGTTGCCACTGCTGTACACAGGTACACAAGGACCCGTTGCTGGCAAGCGTGGAGGGTGAAAGGCACTGATACGACATCAGCGTGATGGTAGCAGCAGTGCAGACAGTTGAGCTGCGGTTGTGCCGAATTCTGGTCCTGCTGCTGCAGCACCAGCAGTAGTGCTGCTGCAGCAGTACCAGCAGCAGCTGAGGGAGCTCTCGCAGTACAGTACAGCGACGTTGAGTCCGTTCAGGCACGATGATGCTCGAGCACTAGAGTGAAGGTGGCTGTGACTTCCTCAGCAAGCGTAACTTCCGCGAGGTTCGCGTGCAGCAGGGGTTTTGTGCGGTTTCTGAACAGCTCCCGACAGAAGGTCGCTGTGGAAACTTGTCAATTGGAAGCTTGAACTCTCCTTCAAAACCATCCAGAGCCACGGTGCATTGTTGTGACCCACACAACACACCAGTACTCAGCCTACATTGCCGTTGCAGCCGCTCGATCAAACCATAAACGAAATCTTTTGATCAACCTTTGACTACATCAAACGACTGCAACGATGAAGTTCACTGCCTTCGCTCTGCTGGCGCTGCTTGCCTTTGCCGGTGAGACTGCGTTTGGAAGACAGCCTGCCCGTTCAAACATACTGGTTACTGGTTGTATGTGTAATTAGCAAGCCAGACTTCGTCGGCTATGTGCAGCATGAGCAGACGCTGACTGCCAGCCAGGGCCAAACAGCTGTCCAGAAGCTGCCAGATCCGCCGTGCATGAGCCGTAACGCAGCTTAGTTGTAGTGTGAACTGAACCTGCCGTGCTCAGTGATGGATTTGCGGGCGTGTTGCTGTCGTGCTCCTGGCGAGGACCGGTCAATGTTTGCTGTGCCAGCAGCGATCAGCGTATATGCTGCAGCAAGTCCACTATTAAGTCAGAATCAGGATGATTCAGCGGGCTTGTAGGCTATGGCGGCCTTGCACAGCAGCCCGTTGTCACGCCAGTCTGTCCTCCACGGCCGGCCGTTGAATCAGCACTGCCTCCTAACTGCTTACCTCTTCGTGTTCGCAGCTGTGGCTTTTGCCCGCCAGGATGAGGCGCTGGACACCATGGCCCTGGAAGAAGTGGAGGCAGTCCCAAGGTGAGCAGTAGCAGCAGCACCAGCTTGCCTAGCTGCGTTGATGCGAAGCATTCAGCTGCCAGCATCACCCAGCAAGCATGTGATTCTAAGTTATGGCATTTGTGCATGCCAATGTATCGATTGGCATGAAGCTGCAGCGGCTGACGGGACCGCAGCCCGTTGTGTGGCAGACGGCGCTGGTGACACCAGCAGTTCTGCAACCTCGTACACGTGCATGTGCTGCAACCCAGTCTTCCACAGCCAATTGAATACATATTGATATTTCAGCTGTTGTCTTGAAAAGTCTGCCAACGCCAGTTGCCACTTTGCTCACACATCGTCCTGTCATTTCTGCGCAGGCTGCTGGCAGAGGTGCTGAGCACTCGTGTGAGGGCTGCAGGCTACGGAGAGGCCATGGATGGAGCTTATGGTGACAGGGAGATCGTGCCAGAGGCCCCAACAATCCCAACCACCCAGATTCCTGCAAGCATCCCAACCAGCAGCGCCGCAGCAACATCTGCAGGCGTCCTCAGCTTCTTCGCTGCTGTCATGGCCCTGGCCATGTTCTAAACAGCTGGTCACACCTGGTCAAAGTTCGGTCAAAGCTGGTCAAAGCTTGCAGTGGTGGGGAAGGGCAGCCGCTGTCACTCATGTGGTTTGAAGGTTGGGCTGTGGGATTGATTGATTGATTGATTGATTGATTCGTCGCTGCCCGGAAGACGGGCCTGCTTGTGCTTAGTGTGTTAGCAGTAGGGTCAGCTGTGTGTTGGTTGCACACGTGTGCGCGCAGCAGCAGTTGCGTAGGCGAGTGATGACTGAACAGTAGACGCGCTCCCAGAACGGATGCTATACTTCAGGCCTGCATGCACACATGCGTATGCTGCTGAGTGGTTTTGTGAGCAAGCAGTGCACGCAAGTGTCTGCCGCTTGCTGCTTTTACTGCAAGTAGGGCATCAGCAATGGCTATCCATAGCTTTGCATGATCCAGTCGCGTTATGTATGTCACCATTGTGACACCTGCTGCATGTGTGCTGAACCAAGCCCACGACAACAGCAGCACTGTTACTGTACTGTTCTGTTGCGAAGTTTCAGTGTCTTTCCGTGTGCGTGTGCGGTTCTGCGCAGCTCTTGTGTGCTCCTAAACCTTCCTGCAATGCTACTACTGTACGCAGCTGATATATAGAAGACGCTTAGTGACTGAATGTTGCTGCCCAGGCAGCCGGCTGGTGTGGGCCGACTAGCAACTGTGTGAATGACCACCTGTGGCGCTTGCTTCAACAAATCAGCAAAGCTTGCGTTGTGGGGCTGGCGCGTACGAGTACCCATTTGCGCTTCTGGTGCTGCGTATGAAAGTCGTTTTTGTGGAATCACCCATTTCATTACAGTGGTGCTTGCTACAACGAAAAGCAAGGCGTGTACAGCGGTGGGGTCACCACGGTGGTGGTGGTTTTGCCAGCAGTCTGGCAGCAGGCATTGTGCGGGGGTGCTGGACACAGCAGCAGCAGCGTGTATGCACTGTCATCATCATCATCATCATCATGTGTATGCACTGTCATGGCTTGGTGTTTGCCTTGTGCTTTCACATCATTGATTCTTTCATGCCAGCGGATGGCGTTGATGCTATGGCTTGAATGGGTAACATGATGATGATGATGATGATGATGATGATGATGATGATGATGATGATGATGATATGATGCCAGCGGCGTTGTGAGCTGCACGTTGCATCCGGTCACCACGGTGATGGTCAACTGCTTTTGCTCCTTTGCAGCAGGCATGCTGCAGCTTTCAAAGCTGCGCATTGACATTGGTAACACGTGCCATGACATTGTGTCTACGTATCAGCCCTGCTACTTGTTGGTGCTGTTTTGCGCATCCATTACAGCGCCAGCAGCTCATGCAATGGTTCCAGCAATCCACCTTGGTTGTATACCCCGGGTGGATCGATCGTAATGGGCATCATTGGCAGCAGATGTCTCGGCGTTGTGAGAGTCACCCGAAACCAGTGCCCCACCAGCAGACTCAGTCTGCTGACGGTCAGCGTGTCACCAGAAGACAGAACGGCAGGAGGTGCACGAACAGCTCACTGTCCTGAACAGCCTCCACCAGATGTTTCTTCATATCGTTCACTCACGAGTACACCTGAGATCGTGCAGCTGCAGGCCCGCCCAACGGAACGGTGGTTGCTGTCAGCGCTTCGCAGCACGACATCGCAAAGCAAAGAGGCACAGAAAGATTTCCAGCAGTTACGACGAAACAATAAAAACTGTTGTTTCACGCTTGTGGTTTCACAACCTCGTGGTCGAGGCAAACAACCAGCATCCCGCTGGCAAGGATGGGCCGGACGCACGTGGGATCACCCGCTAAGTCATATGTGACTATATTGATTCTCGTTGGTAAGCGGCGCTGATCCTGAGTGGGGGCAACAGCGAGTCACCAGACCACCATGCTGCTTGCTGCAGCCTGCACTGCAAAGCCAATTGTCCTTGCACATCCCTTGCCTGTCCTAGTTGAGATATCTGTTGCAGAACACTGTTGTATCGCTGTTGGGGACGTCAGCATTCAGCCAGGCCAACCACGTGCTGCGTAACCCGCTCCTGTGTCTGCACTTTCATGCGCAGGGTTGACAACATATGCAGCAGCAGCAGCGCAGCACAGCACACCAGCGACTGGCGCAAGGCGGTTGCACAGCAGCGATGCAGGGCTCAACAGCATAGGCTTCGACGGCAGCAGCAGCAGCAGCAGTGGCAGTGATGCAGCTGAGTTTGCTTCGGAGCTTGACTCACTTCCAAGGTGAGCTGCAAGGGATCGATTCTGTAGGATAAGGGTGTACTTTTAAAAGCAGGTCAAGCAGTGCTTGTGGCTTGAAATAACACTCGCTGGCAGAAGCCTCTGGTTACCAGCCGTGTTGAAGTTAAAGAGCGGCTATGCATGCCAGTGATGTGCAAGCGAAGTGACACAGTAGTTGCTGTGATGGCAAGTCAGCTTGGAGCCGCTCCTAGCGTCAATGCAGGCTCCAGGTCGGTTGTAGACGGGATGCACGTTGTCCTTGGTGGCTGAAACTGCTTGGTTGCTGGAGCGCACACGTGACTCAGCGGCTGTTCTCTGCCGCACACCTTGTTTGACTCTGGCTGGCTGACAGCCATATGCTTGGTTGACTCCCTATAGTTCTCAAAGACACTGGCCCAAGCACTTGCGCACGTCTGCTGAAACGAACCAGCTAGCACGGAGAAGCAGAAGACTTCCAAGCATGTTCAGCTGTGGTGGCGGGGGCCCCATGTCGACATGTGGTGCTGTATTTTGTTGCGTGCGTCTTAACCATCTGCATGTCCTGCAACCCCTTCTCTGCTTGCAGGCTGCTGCAGGAGCAGATGGATGAGGATGCAGCAGCGGCAGCTCAACGCGCAGACGAAGCTGGCGAGCTAGCGACACCAGGAGCATACGGCAGTCCAGATGGCTACGGCGCCTTAGAAAGCCCTGAAATAGACACGCCAGCTGGCAGTGATGATGGCGTAACCATCACCTCAGATGACGCCATTAGTGAGGAGGAGCCAGATGGATCCACATCTACATCAGATGACAGTGCTGTTGGTGGGAAGACGGGGTTGGAAGCTGCGACACGTGATCCGTCACAGAGTGTGAGCGGCAGCAGCGGGCCGGTGGACTCGCAAAAAAACGAAGGAAAGGTGGTTCAGCAGTTGTCTGGCGGGCAGACAGCTGGCATTGTGGTGGGTGTGCTGATTGCTGCTGGTGTGCTGGCAGCTGGGGTGTTTGGGTATCAGAAGTACAAGAAGAACAAAGAGACTGACTACATCACGCGGTACAGGCGGTACGATGGCGAGATTGAAATGCACTGAGGGGTTGGTTGTGTATTGTTGGGGGTGATAGCGTGCGTGGTGGGGTGCAGTTGGGTTGCATGTTGCTGTTCAGCTGCAGATGGTTGTAGCGAACTGCCAGCTTGCCTAGTTTGTGTTGGTGTGGGCGTGCTTAGCACTGCAATACAGCGTTAAATTGATACTGCTGCTGGTACTGGTGCGCCCCAGGCGACATGCATGTGACGCACACATGCCTAACTTGGTCAGTTAAAACGGCCCGTCAAGTCCTGGAGTGGTCACATGTTGTGATTGTGACACACCAACGGAGCTCTTGCATGGAGGTGCATGTGGATGTAGTGTTAGCAGTGACTCACGCCTGAGGCACAAACAATAGATCTGCACGGGCTGTCCAGAGTCATCATCATTGCACTGCCAGTCATCCGCAGAGCTTGTCTAATCTGAGCTGCTGCCGCTGCTCATTACCTGGGGTTCTCAAAAGCCAGCTTCTTGTGTTCTGAGGCATGCAGCAGAGAACCTTGTAACAGACCACCAACAAGTACTGTTAATACTGTCAAGGCTACGGCAGTCGTTGCCGCAAGCTGTCAAAGCGGCATGCATGGGACCAGTGCTGTGCAGAGCTGGATCTTCAGGCAGACGTCTTCCTTGTGCTATTCAAACAGCCCAAAGACACTCAGCGTCTACCATGAGTGCATGCTGCGGCCTATTGTAGCCTTGGAGCAGCCGAAGTAGAAGTCCAGGGTGAAGCCCAAACTGTCTGGCAGTTGCTCAGTGTGTGTAGATGTCACGCGAACAGCTCACCGAGTTTACTTGTTTTATACAATCGTGCGACATGCCTCGGAGTTGAGCAGGTTTTGCAGGGAGCGATCCAGGACTTTTCAAACCACTGGCCTTTCAGTCACTTTCGTCACCCTCCTCGTCGCTGACACACGTGTGCTGTAGTTGTTGACTTGCTATCGGCTACATCCGAAGTTACGTGCTTGTCCACCATGTGACAATGAAAGGGAAGCTGCCCTGCCCGAGGTACCTTCACTTGTCTGGTGCAGCAGCACGTCTGCAACGCGTGGGATGATCATATCAATGTACACAGAAGCGACAGACATCCATGGCAGCAACTGGAAGCTCGAACCCTGGTGGGTGCCACACAGTAGTTCAGCAGACTGTCAAGTCATGCTGCTGTTGCAACGGACTATCACTGAAGGGCCTGCCTAGGGGTTCAATCAGCAGGAGCAGCTGTTATCAACGCCATGTAGCTCACATAGGGTGGTCATCACCATACATTTACTGGGCCTGGGCGCTAGCACCAAGGAGCACCAGCACACAGCTGAACAGCAGTGGCAGATGCTTCGACCTGCAGCAGCATATTATGCGGTGTAAAGCAGTCAATTTAACCTCGTCAGCAACAGCATGCAGATCATGTGGTTGGTAAACACTCAAGGGGCTCTATGCTGTCCGGGCGCTGCCAAAGCAATCACAGCAGCGTCCCATCGCTGCTGAATGGTCTTACCCTGCGTCTGCTTCCTTGAGTCTGCTCTGCTCTCATCAGCATTGCTTCCTCATGCTTACCCCCTATCATGCTTACCATTCTATTATGCCTCTGATGCAACGATGCAGATGCAGATGCAGTACATGCGGGAGAGCGAGCCAGTGGGGGCAGGGGCAGTGATGGCAGGTGCACACGTGCGACCAGCAGAGGAGCTTGTGACAGCACTGCGCAAGGTGCGCCTGCTTGCAGGAGCAGCAGCCTTGCAATTGCAGCCTTGCAGGAACTGCAGGACCCGGATCAGTGCAAAAGAACACGCTTCAGGCTGTCTGTGCAGCAACACATACCTGCCACAGCATGTCACTCCAGCAGCTGTTGAACCGAGGTTCAGCAGCTGAACCTCTGGCAGCTGCCAGTGCAGCAGCAGTAAACTTTGCAGCTCAGCACGAGCAGCACACAGCAGCTACTGGAGTGACGTAATGTGGCAGATGTGTGGTGCTGTTGCAGCACAAACAGCTTGAAGCATGTTATGTTGCGCGTGCACTGAGTGTGTGGCGTGCGACACTGGCTCACAGAAGCAGCAGGATTGGGCTGCTTTGTAGTACGGCACAGCAGCAGGCAGTTGATGCTCAAGCAACAAGCTGCTTCAGCAGATGCTGCACAAACCGCAGCAGCAGCAGCAGCAGGAGGCAGGAACAAAGCAGGACCGCTAGTACTGCGCCGGCTGTCATGCAGCGTCACCAGGCGCCACCCTGCATGATGCCTGATCTTATGTCGTGTGTTACTTTGTACTTGTCACTTGTTACATTTCAAACCTGCAGGGCAGCTACCTGCGCAAGTATGGGCGTCGCGGCAAGCCCAAGACACACTACTTCAGGCTGTCAGCAGATGACAGGGAGCTGCTCTGGGACTCCAGCAATGTGAGCAGCAGCTAGCACTGTGAGGACTGTGAGCAGCAGTTGCACTGTGAGCAGTAGCACTGTGAGCAGCAGTTGCACTGTGCAGGAGTCCCAGCAATGTGAGCAGCAGCAGCTAGCACTGTGCTTAGCCACCACAACAAATAACAGCTGAGCTAGCAACAGCAGCTGCCGGGCAGCAGGACAGCATGTAGGGTCAGCAACAGGTAAGCCTAGAACGTGTGATGCAGCAGCAGCAGATGACAGGCAACTGCTGTGGTACTCCGCCAATGTGAGCAGCTGCAGCTAGCACTGGGAACATGGCTAGAGCAGCAGCAGCAACAGGACAGCATGCTAGCAAGGGCAGCAATAGTGGGGCTACGACGTGTGGTGCAGCAGCAGCAGCAGCAGCAGATGACAGGGAGCGCTCTGGGACTCCAGCTATGTGAGCAGCTTGAGCGGTTAGCTGCCGGGGACAGCAGCAATGGCAGCAGCAGCAGCAGCAATGTGAGCAGCAGCTAGCATTGTGATTACCCGGGAAACTTCAAGAACATAGCTGAGCTAGCAGCAGCAGCTGCAGGGCAGCAGGACAGCAAGCAGCGGTAGCAACAGGTGAGCCCAGCAGGTGTCATGCAGCAGCAGCAGCAGCAGATGACAGGGAGCTGCTCTGGGACTCCAGCAATGTGAGCAGCAGCCAGCACTGTGCTGAACCAGCGCAATGGGAACATAGCTAGAGCAGCAGCAGCAGCAGCAGGACAGCAGGCAGGCAATGTCAGCAGTACTTGGGCTAGCAGCCGAATGGTCTGCTACAATGTCATGTGCCTGCTGCCTTGGTTGTGTGCAGGGCAAGGTCCGCAGCATTGCGCTGGTGTCAGTGGTCAAGGTGCAGCAGGGCCAGACCACAGAGGTGTTCAGCAGGGACCCCCTACCAGAGTATGAGGCACTGTCTTTCTCGCTGATATACACTGAGGGCCGAGCCGGCAAGCGGCGCAGCTTGGATGTCATCTGCAGGAACATGGCGGAGTTCGAAACCTGGTGCGTGCAATAACAAAGCCACTGGTTGGTGCAGCAGCAGCTGCAGCAGCAGAAGTAGCAGCGCACGCAGATTTGCTAGCATCAGCCAGAACATGGCGGAGTTTGAAACCTGGTGCGTGCAAGGCCGTTGGTGCAGCATTGAAGCAGCAGCAGCAGCAACAGCAGCAACAGCAGAAGAAGAAGTAGCAGCGCCAGCAGATTTGATAGCAGTAGCAGGAACGTGGCGCAGTCTTGGTCCTGGTGCGTGGCAGCTGAATATAAGGGAGCAAGTGCTAGTGGCAGCAGCAGCAGCAAGCGGTGAAGTTGGTTGAAGTGTGAGAAGCGGCTGGCAAGAGGCGCAAGAGCGTGCAATAATAGGTGCAGGCCACTGGAAATCGTTGCTATAGCGACCGCAGCGCCACGGCCAGCAGTATGACAGGCGTGAGAGGATTCCGCAGCATTGTGCTTTGTTATCCTGCAGATGCAAGCCATGATGCGGTTGTCATTTAGTACATGCAAAGAGCTACAGCAGTTTCTTTTTGATTGTCGCGCAAGCCAGCATGCTGGTACATGTGTGCATGCGTGCTGCTGCTGCTGCTGCCGCAGGTACTGGGGCATCCACATGTGAGCCACAGTGTCGAGAGCCGGTCACCAAACAGAACTGCAGCAGCAGTTATAGTATAACTTGTAACAGTAATCCATGAGTGTTCCACACACGCCAGTGTGCTGACCATCGTGCACTTGCTGCTGCTGCTGCCGCAGGTACTGGGGCATCCAGCTGGTGATTGCCTGGACACAGAACGTGGCCATGCAGCAGCAGCAACAGCAGCAGCAAGCATTGCAGCAGGCCGTGGTGGTGCCTGGCGTGCCAGCATCATCTTCTCGGGATGGCCAGGCTGGCTCTGAGCTGCGGGGGCCTGACACCGCGCTGCTGTCTCCTCGTGCGGTGAGCAGCTGTGAACAGCAATCAAGTTGTGCAACTGGCTGCAGCTACTGTGGAGTAGACTCCAGATTATTGTTGGTTCGAGTTTGTGGTTCATCTCCCTGTGCGGTGAGCAGCTTGGGTGTTCTTGTTCCTGCAAGCAGCGCAGCAGGCCGTGGTGGTGCCTGGCGTGCCAGCATCATCATCTCGGGATGGCCAGGCTGGCTCAGAGCTGCGGGGGCCTGAAGCAGCGCTGCTCTCTCCCCGTGCCGTGAGCAGCTCAAATGCATGTGGTGTAATGCAGGAGTTGATATGTGGGGTTGTGGTTGTGCAGTTGAGACTGCGCTGCTGTCTCCTCGTGCGGTTAGCAGCTGGGGTGCTGGTGTTTGTGTTTGCAACGTAGTAGGTCCTCTGCGCAGCAGGCTGTGGTGGTGCCTGGCGTGCCAGCAGCATCGTCTTGGGATGGCCAGGCTGGCTCTGAGCTGCGTGGTCCTGATAACGCGCTGCTGTCTCCTCGTGCGGTGAGCAGCTTGGCTCTTGTTTATTGTGTTTGCAAAGATACTAGAATGAGTCCAGCAGCATCTCGGGCTGGCCAGGCTGGCTCTGAGCTGCGTGGGCCTGACACCGCGCTGCTGTTGCCTCGTGCGGTGAGCAATGTCCAGCTTGCATGATGTGTGTGGTGTATGTGTAGTAGAATACATGGGGTCATGTATGTGCAGATGAGACTGCAAGTGGGCGCTGCGTGTGCAGCAGTGTCTTAAAGCGGTATCAACAATAAAGCGGTATCAACAAGAAAGCGGTATCAACAGTTGCGATAGATGGTGCCTGGTGTGCCAGCATCGTCTTCTCGGGATGGCCAGGCTGAGCTGCGTGGTCCCGACACCGCGCTGTTGTCCTCCCTTGCGGTGAGCAGTTTGGCTGTTTGTGTTTGCAACATGGTGAAGTGTAGTACAGTGTGTGGTATCGTGGATGTGCAGTTGGTACTACAGTGCGGACGCTGCGCTGTGCAGCACAGTGTTCATTCATACGGTATTGTTCATTGTTGCAAGCAGCGCAGCAGGCCGTTGTGGTGCCTGGCGTGCCAGCGTCATCTTCTCGCAATGCGCAGGCTGGCTCAGAGCTGTGGGGCCTGACACAGCGCTGCTGTCTCCCCGTGCGGTGAGCAGCATTGTGTTTTTATTTGCGTGTGTGTTTGCCACATGGGGAACGGTAGTAGAGTGTGTGAGGTTGTAGATGTGCAGTTGAAATTGCACTGCGGACGCTGCGGTGTGCAGCGCAGCAGGCTGTGGTGGTGCCTGGCGTGCCAGCATCGTCTTCTCGGGATGGCCAGGCTGGCGCTGAGCTGCGTGGGCCTGACACCGCACTGCTTTCCCTCGTGTAGTGAGCAGCAGCTTGGGTTCTTGTGTTTATGTTTGCCCCGTAGAAGAGTGCGTGTGGTTGTGGTTGGGGATGTGCGGTTGAGACTGCTGCGCGGACGCTGTGATGTGCAGCAAAGTTTGTCTCAACACAGTGTTATCCAATGCTGCAATGTTGCTGCTGCTGCTGCAGTCAAATGACAAGCTGGAGGAGTTCAAGCAGATCGCAGCAGCACTGCAGCCGCCAGGCAACAAGGCAGTCACCGGCAGCGCACTCAGCGTGTCAGCAGCGCAGCAGCGCATGTCTGGTGTGTTGGGTGCGCCGCCACCTGCTAAGCGCGAGATTGGGGACTGCTATGTGTGGGGCGGCTGGGGCGATGCTGAGGTGGGTGCAAGAAGCTATTAAATTCATGTGCGTGGTCCGTGCTGAGTGGTTGGGCGCTGCGCGTGGGCAAATTTAAGGTGCGTGCTGGGACATACATGCATATGCATATGTTCAAAAGCGCATGTCTGGTGTGTTGGGCGCGCCGCCACCTGCTAAGCGGGAGATCGGACACTGCTATGTGTGGGGCGGCTGGGGCGGTGCTGAGGTAGGTGCAAGAAGCTGTTGGATTTATGCGTGTAGTCTGTGCTGACTGGTTGGACGCTGCTCTGCTGCACTGTGTGGGCGAATCTGAGGGGGCGCGTTGGGACACACATGCAATTGCATAGGTTCAAAAGCGCATGTCTGGTGTGCTGGGCGCGCCGCCACCTGCTAAGCGGGAGATCGGAGACTGCTATGTATGGGGCGGTTGGGGCGATGCTGAGGTGTGCGCCCATTAGCGGTTGCAGTTGCATTTGTCAACAGGAGTGCAGCGCTATGACAAGTTGATCTGGTCTCACCCCGCCTGTCAGATGGCCTGAAGGTTGGTGGGACAAACAACCATCGGTGTGCATGCTGCAACCACAGCTGTGTTTTCTTGGCACGGCTTCTTCCTGTGCAGCAGCTAACAACAGTCTATTGTGGTGCTGCCGCTGCTGCTTCCGCAGGCGCTTGCTGCAGCTGCTGGTGGTGACTGCACGCTGCAGTCCTGCTGCGTGCCCATGATGGTCACCAACACGCACGCGCTGGACGTCATTCAGGTGGGTTTAGGTTTAGGGTAAAGGTTTAGGTTCTATCCCACCAGAACTCCTCAACCCTGAACATATGGTCACAAACACGCACGCGCTGGACGTCATTCAGGTGCGCAGCAGCAAGCAAGTGCGGCCAGTTCTGCATCATGGTTGTGGCAGCAGCAGTGTCTGGGCCAAAGTGTATGTTTTGCCTTCAGGCAACCATATGCTGTGTCAGCGCAGCTGCAAGCTTGTTTCACATGCAGGCTATATCTGTACCAAAAGCACACCAAAGTTTCCAAAACCATGCCTAGCTGTTCTGCAGGGCCACAGCCGGCAACTGACCTTCAGCCTCTTGTCCATGACTGCCTGCCTGGTTTGTGTGGTCTGTGCTGCGCAGGTTGCTGTTGGTGCGCGGCATGCTGCGCTGCTCACGCGTGGTGGCGAGGTGTACACCTGGGGCAGCGGCCAGGGCGGGCAGCTGGGAAACGGCACCAGCGGCGGCACAGGCTTCCCGTACCAGGTAGGCAGAAATGCGCGGAGTTTTCACATGGTGCTGAGCTCGCTGATGTCCTGAATGTGCACGCTGGTGTAACAAGCCTGTGTCTGACAGGCATACAACCGGGGGGGCATAAAACGGCACCAGCGGCCAGGGAGGGCAGGGGCGGCACAGGCCATTTCATACAATGTGCGGTAGGTGGGCGATTCCTTCGCTGGTCGCTGCGTTTTATGTTCATGAAATGTCACTCTAGCTTTGTCTTGCCGAGCCTCACACCTATGCGGCTGTGTGCGGCTGTGTTTGCGCAAATCGACACAGATCACAGCTGTGTATGCGCGCAGCCGCCCTACATGCTTAGCTCATCGCCACCACCGTGCCATGCCTACGTGCGCCACGTACCTGCTTACCGGTTTCTACCTGCTTGTCACTTGTTGCTTGCCCGATTGTTCCATTCACAAAAGGCAGGAACCTGGGGTCATTCTTAGTAAAGGCCAGTCACTGACTGGCCGTTTTTGGGTGAGGTCACTGGCCATGTTGCCAGTGGCTC
>CADDIJ020002179.1:0-17437 GCA_902809745.2 Tetradesmus lagerheimii | reverse complement strand
TTTGCATGTTTTGTGGACTTCAGGAAAGCGTATGATCTTGTGCGGCGTGACATCCTCATGCGGTGCTTGGCAGACATTGGCCTGCGGGGCAACATGCTAGTTTCTATTGTATCGATGTATTGGAGTGCCCCTATGATCACTAAACTGGCCGGCAGAGTGGGTCATGCTTTTGACAGCACTCGTGGTGTGAAGCAGGGTGACCCCCTGTCGCCTCTGTTGTTTGGTATCTTCATCGGCCGTATAGAGCAGTGGCTGTCGGATCGGTGTGGCGCTTGCGGAACACCTCTAGGCAGCAGGTTGGTGAGGCTGTTGCTGTATGCTGATGATTTGGTCCTGCTGGCTGAAACGTCTGGTAAGTTGCAGCAGCTGCTTGATGCTCTTCAATCCTTTTGCAATGAGTATGACATGCAAGTGAATGTAGGCAAAACAGATGTGGTTGTTTTTGGCAGAAGGAAGTACAGTGGCAATGCAACATGGTCTTACCAAGGGCAACAGGTTCCAGTTTCGCAGCAGTTTCGGTACCTAGGTGTCCAGTTCCATGCGACACAAGGTGTTTCTGTCAGTACAGATGCATTGGCAGCTGCGGGCAGCAGGACTATGTGGGCTATGCTGGCTAGATGCAAGGAGCATGGTGTTCGTGGTATATCGATGCAAGTGCATTTGTTTCGCACCCTAGTGACGCCCATCCTGTGTTACTGCTCTGAGGTGTGGGGTCCTGCCCTGCTGGGGCAGGTGGGCACGGGCCCGGCCCTGGTCAGCAAGTTACAGAATAATGTTATTAGTAGGGTGCAGTACCTGTTCTTGCGCACGATTGCAGGCCGTATACGTAAGTCTACCAGCCGCCTGTTGCTTTCTAGGGAGTTTGGGGCCCAACCTTTGGTATGTACGTGGTTGCGAGCAGCAGTGGGCATGTGGAACAGAGTAGTGGATTTGGATGGCTCTTCTTTGTTGGCGCGTGCAATGCGTGAAAACCTGCAGCTTGCTGGATCCTTTGGCAATGGTGCCCTGTGGTGTGTGCAGCTGGAGCGTGTCCTGACTTACTTGCAGAGTCACTCGCAACAGTTGGAGGACGTTGTGCAGCGGATGAGAAATTTCCAGTCCCTGAACACAAAGATTGTTTTGAATGCTTTTGAGGAGTGCCTATATCAGCAGTGGCAGGGATGTCCTGATAATCCACGTGATGCTGCTAGTGGTTGTGGCGTTTTCTGTACTTATGAGAGGTGGTTTGCAGCTTGTTCCTATGACGATATGCGGTCAGCTCGTCCTGCTGCCTGGTGCCCTAAGTATGTGTTACGCACTGCTGGGCTTAACATGGAGCATGTGGGGTCTCTGACTCGTTTTCGTTTGGGTGCTCATGATTTGCGTGTGTGTAGTGGTCGGTGGCAACGCCCACCTATCCCACGTGATGAGCGTGTCTGTCTGCGCCCCGGGTGTTCCTCTGGGCAAGTCGAGGATGAGTTCCACATGATATTTGAGTGTCCTTTCTATGCGCCTGTCCGTGAGCGTTTTGCTATGCTATTCGAGCCCTTTGGTGGCTTGTCTCAGACGTGGACTAATATTACTTCATGTCACCCTGCAGGGCCAGATATGGCCGCTTTCATGCAGCAGCGTCCTGCTTTGGTAGCTGCCTTTGTGCACTGTTGCTATCTGATGCGGTGTCAACCAGATACCGATCCTGAGTCTCTGTTGTCTTCTCAGTCGATTGCTCAGGTGATCGAGGATGTTGATGAGTTCTTCTCGGTAGTTTCTTCTCTTTCTGAGAATGTTGTTGATGACGATGATGATGATGATGATGTTGATGTTTTCTTCGAGTGTCCCTCCCCCTATGAGCCTCTCGTTGGCTCCTAATGGGGTTCCCACTCCTTGTTGGGTGGAGTATGTAATGTATAGGCTGCTGCTCCCTTGCATTTCTGGGTTCCTGATGTATACATGGGAGCTTGGTCTAATGTAATGTAATGTAATGTAAGCAGGCGGCTTGCTGCCAGCTGTTCTGCCGTGTCCGCCACGTGGCATGGCTACTGCTGCCGTGTGCCTTTCTGGCGTTTGTTGTAATTGATAGTGCGGATATGCTGGCACCATGTTTATGTGATTGAATTTGAAGTATGTCATCACCTTGAGCAACGTGTACAGTGTGTACTGTGTCAGCGCATGCTGTCTGCATCTATCTGCTTAGCACCCATGTGACGTCATGACTGCATGCACATGGCGAATAAGTGATGGGCGGTAGTTTTTGTGGCTTCAAAGACTTGAGCTTTTGCTTGCACTGCCCTGTCAGCCTTGCCCAGGCTGATCAGAGAACGTGGCATTGACATCACTTCCTGCACTGTGCAGTGCTCCTGCACAGGAGCAAGGTTTGCTGCTGCAGTGGGCCCTATGATGCTTGCTGTCGTACAAACGTAATCATGTGTGATAAGCACCGGTCATTGCATATTTGATCAATAAACATACCGTCTTAACGTATGGTCAATGCGCCCATAGTGCGTGCATGCCGTCATTCAAGTGCGAGATCAGTACACGCCAATGTTTGAGCCACTGGAAATTTACACCCACATGCATTGCATTACAGCCACAGCTTGATGTTGTTGCGCACCGCGCATTTCAAGATTTTGTTGAGGCATTCCCTGTGTTGTTTGGTACTCCCGGAGCGGGCCGCCAGCTTACATTGCCCATGTCATATATGCTGTGTTGATGTGGCATATCATATGCCAGGAGTCCTGACCTCATTACTTGTCGCTCATGACCCACGTATCACACCTTCTAGGGGTGTTATCTGAGCATGAACAACATCCCTCAGCAGAGCATGCATGTTGTTTCGATCAAGCTTGATGGCATCGATTGTATGCCTTCAGGGCATGGCATGCACTCAGTGGCATGGTGTTTTGGCAACACTGACGCAACAGCTGGGCTCGGTGCCTGATGAGCTCGCATGACTCCATTGGGATGCCGCTGTACAGCCTGACTGGCCTGTAATCAGAACCAGCACAGGAAAAATGAAAATGAACACAGACACACAACCAGCCTGGCTGTGGCCTTCTAATGCAACCTGTGGCTGCTCTACAGATGTCGTTCTGCTTCCGCCGTTGGCGGGCTCACAGAACTAAGCTGTCGGGCGGTGAGTGCTCGCTGAGCGTCTCACCCTGGTTGGTCCAGCCCCACGTTGTGGGGCTTTAGACGTCGCTAATAGGTCTTTTTAATTAGGGTTGTTGATTGCTGCCATTACTGGGTTCACTACGTCTGGGCACACGTCCATTGGACAGTCTGCCAATCGAGAGCCTGAGATTCTGTAAGTTACAGCCCAAAATACTGCCTAACAATCAATCACTCAAGCCCCAGTGATCCCAGAGACACTGGGATCAGGCCACGATGCGCCCTATGGGCGCCACAATCGTGGAAACAGACGGCCACTGGAAGTGACACAATAACAGACTCACAGTCGTAGCCACATTGCGGTCAGTCTGCATACAACTCAAAGAAATATATCTATTCAAGCAAGTTCTGGCTGCTCACGCCACGAAACACTGGTCAAAACACCAGGTCGATCAGATCTTCCTGGTGAATCTGCTGACTGCATGCCCAGCCGGATGCAATCGGCTGGCAAGCCTATCGAACACGACAACACTGCGTTGCATCTTGACATAGTGATAACAACTCGTGGAGTTTGGCAGCAGTGGCTCATGAGCTGAAGCTGCAGGGTACGCTTATCGCACAGGTGTCTGCTGGTCAGAGGCACGCATATGTGTTGTTTAAACATGCACAGCACAATTGCTGCCGCTTTCACAGCATACAGCAGCACCAGGCGTTGTGCTGCAATCAACATATCGCCAGCCGTCATGTCCAATGTTGTTGCTGTTCAGTGTTGCTTCATTGCGGCGGTGCTGCCACCTCATGCAAAGCTTGCACTGCACGGCAACAGAACAGGCCTTGCACGGCACGGCGCAGGTGGCGCCAGCTGAGGATCATGCATTCTCTGCCAGCTGTTGGTATATATACCAGCAGCTGGCCGTATGATATATATCATACGGCATTGTTTGTCTGGATTACAAGGGGGAAGGCAGGTGTTGATATGCTGGCGCTGCATCATGACGAGTCATTTGATTTGTGCGCAGCATCAACCAGTGGATGCCGACGTCGCCGAGTCTGTGGATCGATGAGCCTATAATAATAATAATCAATCCTTGTAAGCCATACCTTTCGGCATCGGCAACCGCGCCTCACCCACTGGGTAGGCGGAAAGCAGACTGATTATTCTCTCTATTTTCGGTGTAAGGTAGACCACCCAGACCCTTACCCATCGATGAGCCTGTGTGTTTTCAACGCAAAGGTCATCGGTACTTGTTGCAAGCCCTGGGCTATCACGGTGCACACCGTACTGCTGAGGCGCCGCAACTGACATGCTGCATTGAGAGTTGAAAGTTGTGTGTACCCCAACTTTGAAACATATGGCCCGGCTTGCTGGGCGAGCATACTTCGGAAGTTACACCGTGCAACTTTGTAACTGCAGGTATCCGAGACTCTGGGAGGAGCATGTGCAAGCTTGAAACCAAGTCAAGTACATTACCATGTGGTGCACGAAATTTGCGTTAGAAAAGCCCTCACCATGCCTGATGCACGACATACGGTCACACATGGTGCTGTACAGCACCAAGGAAAATTTTTCGCCAAATTTACCCCAATTTACCTGCTTGCATGCTGGTTCCCTAGCAGGAAACCTTCTTTACAGCACGGAGGTTGCCATAGATCTGCGTGACAAACAGCACCCACACATCACTGCTGTCCGACACCCGGAGGCGCATTGTCACTATCCGCCACCCGCCAATGCACATCCAATCCCGGCCTTGCTGCTCTCAGCTGTCCCACCAACTCTTCGAAACCCTCTTCTTGAACCCCATCGTTAGCCCCAAGCTCTAACGTCTGCAGCTGTGGCAGGCAGGCAGCACCTGCTGCTGCTGCTTTCATCACGCTGTCTAACTGCGGAAGGGTGAGGCTGCAGCCTGCAAGGTTCATCTCTGATATAGTGCCAAAGCCACCAGCAGTGATGCTGTCGATGAGGGCTGAGATAGCAGAGCCTGCAGCAATGTGTGGCAGCCGCAGCAGCAGCAGCAGCAATGTTCAGCAGCAGCAGCAGCAACAGCCGTGAGGTAAGAAATCATGTGCTACATCTGGTGTAGTTCTGTAACGAGCCTGAGCAGTGCTGTCGTGTGCAGCACTCCCCTCCTGCTTCTCATCTTGACCCACACCAGCAGGCTGCAGAGACATATATCAGCGTTGGCACATACAAAACTTTCATACTTCAATCTCATATGCATCAACAAGCGGGCAGCGCCCAAACGGCTGGGCCCATATAAAGCACATGCCAGTGTGTTGGCAACGGTTACAGGGTTTTACTGAAACACAGGTGCAAGGCGATTGGTGCATCATACACCAGAGGCAGTTTGGCGTGCATAGGCGTTGTGCTGTGGGGCGGCCTGTGGCGTCAGCGCTGCAGCACGTGGCGTTGTGCTGCAACCATTGCAGACACATGATGCTGTCTGCAATTGGTGCATGCAACCCGAACACTTCCAGGCAGCAGCTGCTGAAAGCGGTCAAGGATGCTGATAAGGCACCATCTGACATGCATGTCGAGTGCTGCGTCTGTAAGGTTTGGGGCGACAGCTCTGGTGCAGCGCCGGTCATGAATCCATGATCGCTGACAAATACAAAGCATATCGCTACTAGCCGGCGTTGAGTCAATGCTGTCGTGCAGCAGTGCTTGTTCACGTAGCTGTGAGCGCGCCGGGCCCAAATATCGCGTAATCTCGCAGGTCCACAGGGCGCCACTAAGTTCTAAGCAGTAGTTCTAAGAACCGTAAAAACGTAACCGCCTTCGGAGCTTTGCGCTGCCTGCCTTGTTCCATGATTGGCCAGCGCCAGCGCCTTGAAATCGACTGAACCCAATTCTGCGCCACCAACTTTTTTTGGCCAAATTCGGCCTCTACAGGAAGAGTGGAATATGTGTGATGTAGATGTATGCTGGTGCTGGCCGCAGCAGCATTGCCGCGGCCAACTCAGATTGCGCTTTGCTCGACAGGCCTGAACTGCTTATTTCGGTATGTGCAGCACGACCTGGTTCGCTCAAAACACGAGCAGTACCGATTCGCATTCCGCCAAACCGACCGCGTACGGTAACCCTAACGGGCCCAGCCAAAAAGCGTGTGCTCACCTTGCTCCGTACCCACACCACACAGATCTGCATATCTAGATATGCACAGAGTGGACAAAGAAAATGCGTTGCTTCGCTTGTGCCTCACCTTGCTCCCCGCCCAGATTGCAACCAAACAGGCTGAGCTGCGTCAGCGCAAAACCTTGGACAGCGCTGCAGTACCTTTGTTCCCGTCATATTCGCCAACGTGCACAATACAGCAGACTGTGCATCAGCTGCAGCAAAAACTTACAGAAACACATGCAACAACATGGTGGTGACGCATGCCATCGCCACCAGCGCTGCACCTCCCGCACATGCGCACCTTGCTCCCCTCCCAGGTTGCACAGATCTGCATATGCAGATATGCACAGAGGTGACAGTCGGAAATACATTGATTGGCGTGTGAGGCCTCACCTTGCTCCCCGCCCAGCTTACATCCAAACAAGCTGAGCTGCGTCAGCCCCAGAACCTTGGACAGTGCAGCAACGCCGCCAGCACCAACGCCAGCATGTGCCAGATCTAGCTTCAACAGCTGCTGCTGCTGCTGCTGCTGATCTTGCCCAGCTGCTGCTGAGTCATCAGATCCAGTCAAGCTTTCAGCTAGCTTGCAAACTGCATCGTCATCGATCGCAGGATTGTCTGCTAGCACTAAGTGCTGCACAGCAGCAGCACCAGCTGGGTGGCGTGCAAGAGCTGCTGCTAGTGCTGCTACACCAGAGCTGCTGAGTTGGTTGCTGCTGAGATCCAACAATTTGAGGCCTGCAGCAGCTGCCAGCAGACCCTCTGCAAGACCACCCACACCTGCAAACATAGCAGCAGCAGTACTTGCTGCGTATGTGCTGCGTATGTGCTGCTCAATTGATTGCTGCTGAGATCCAGCAGCATGAGGCCAGATGTGGCTGCCAGCAGACCTTCTGCAAGACCATTCACACCTGTCTGCAGCATTACAACAGAAGCTGCACATCCACATATGTCACTGCTGATGCCATCCGTAGCCATGTGCTTATACTGAACCATTCAAAGCACAGCCACTGACACCAACACCCGCCACACAACAAGCAGCACTGGCACAAGCAGTGCATCTGAGAAGACGCCGGTGCAGTAGAGTGCTGCTAGCAAGAGTGTACAGGCCACCTGCAGCTGCCAGCAGGCCATGACAAATGCCGTATACCAATCCTGACCCTGCTAATCAGCCTTCTGGCCGGCTGGTTGGGAACCCACCGCTGGTGGTTTTAGAATGGACCTCCTCTATATTTAGCCCCTGCTGCTCAATAAAACCGTGCAATTAAATGGCAAACGCTCACCCACCTTCATCCTGCAGCTGTGTGCTGTTGAGCTTCAGCACCCGCAAGCTCTTTGCCTTCTGCAGCAGCTGCGCAAGGCCAGCTCCTGCTGCAGGCCCCAGCTACTGATAAGTCCAGCTGCAGATGCACACCTAGAACAACTGGACCCATCTCCTAGATGCATCTCTTTTACGAAGTAGTGCGTCAGTTGGCTTGGTCAGCTCAGTGTAACTAAACCGAATAAAACCAAGAAAAGCAGACCCACCTTCATCCTGCAGCTGTGTGCTGCTGAGCTTCAATACCTGCAGGCTTGCAGCCTTCTGCAGCAGCTGAGCAAGGCCAGCTTCTGCTGCAGGCCCCAGCTCATTGTGTGATAGGTCCAGCTGCAGCAGCTGCCTGATGCTGGGAGCAGCAGCCAGCAACAACAAACCCTGCACGCAACAGCAGCAGCAGCAGCGAGTGAGCGAGATGTAGTTCGATAATTCAAGCAGCATCTTTACCACTGTCCTCAGGGTTGCAGCAGTAGGGCAGTCTGGTGCCTGATATAACGTCCGTTGCATTGGTATCATACCATATATGATATAATACATATATGATATAATACATGTGTGGCACACTTGCAGCAGAACAACAACACTCCTCCTGCTGTTTAGGGATGTGCAAGCCAGGCCTGTTTACAGCTACGTACCTGGTGTCAGCCCACATGCTGCCAGCTGCCAGTGGCCAGGCCAGGTAAAAACGCAGTGCTCCGTGGTATCATACACAGCACATGCAAAACAAACTTGTCTGCTGCTGCTTGGTGATGTGCAAGTCAGGCCTGTATACAGATACGTACCTGGTGCGTCAGCGCGCATGCTGCCAACTCCGTGGTATCATACACAGCACATGCAAAACAAACTTGAATGCTGCTGTTTAGAGATGTTCAAGCCAGGCCTGTACCTACTTGGTGTGTCAGCGCGCAGTTCAAATTATCAGCACCAGGGGCAGCCAGTGCCCAGGCCATGTAAACCACGCATCGCTTTGTGTTGATTCACAGCACATGCAAAACAAACACAACTGTTGCTGTTTGGAGTTTGCAAGCCAGGCCTGTTCACAGATACGTACCTGGTGTGTCAGCCTGCATTCTGCCAGCTCGAGTCACTGCCCAGGCCACGTAACCTCGCGCTGCTCCGTGGTGTGATACACAGCACATGCAAAACAAAATCAACTGCTGCTGTTTGGAGACGTGCAAGCCAGGCCTGTTTACGGAAACCTACTTGGTGTGTCAGCGCACATGCTGCCAGCTCTAACTGCGTGAGGCTGGCCCAAGCGCCAGCACACAGCTGCTGCAGACCTACAGCGCCAACAGCAGCAGCAATATGAAAAGCAAGTTTGTAGTTTGACTGGCTACAGCTACCGTTGGAGTACAGCCAGCTGCTGCACACCTACAGCACCATCAGCATCAGCAGCGGCCATGACACTGAACTATGATAGATCAACTGCGGATGCATATGCACTTGTTGCAGCACATAGGTTTCTGTCACAACTGGCAGAATCTGGCCAGGCTCACACAACATGTACGATAGCTTGCTTCTCTTGCAGCACTTCAGGTGATCTGCCTCGGTTGTACAACTGTTTGCTTACACCCTGGCTTACACCCTGACTGCAGATGCTGCTCACTGTGCTGCCAGCTGCACGACATGGCTTGCGTCCCCCGGATCTGCTAGTTTTAAACAACACAGAGCAACAGGACACGAGCAAGACATGACTATGATCCGCAGCAGCAGCACGCCAATCACTTTGTAATCACAAAACAAAACGTTGGCCACGCATGAGATGCAAGTGTCACAGCTGGAGTGGCGAGTGCGCACCTGCGTCTGCCAGGCTGTTGCGTGACAGCTGCAGCTGCTGCAGCGTGGGATGTTGCTGCAGCAATTGTGCGATGCTGGCGGCACTGGCCTGCGTCAAACCCTGAGCAGCAGCAGCAGCAGCAGCAGCAGCAGCAGCAATGGCAGCGAATGCCATCAGCAGGTGTTCTGTGCAGTTCGGCCAACACAACAGCTGGCAAAGGGCTGCAAGATGCAACACATAATGGCATCCCACATGTAGTGCATTCAAGCTGTCCAACTCTTACAACTCTAGGCCGCACTGCTGCAGGTTCACTGCAATACTATACACCAGCAAGGTGACTGCGCAGCAGTGCAGAGGCGCTTGATAACCTGCTGCTGCAGAGCCACGCTTGCAGCACCAAAACATCAACCTGTTTGCACAGTCAGCTAGCGCACATGTATGAAGTCAGCGTCTTTCCACCCTCACCTTATGCTCCAAGTCCCACTCCAGTAGGCTTTTGTTGTTACGCAGGCCACCAGACACCACCGCCGACAAGGCCTGCAGCAAGCAAGACAACAGGAATTCAAAGAACGCTGGTCCCTGGAGTGGATGTACATAACACACTGTGCACCTCCTGCCCCTGCTAAATGCTGAGTCAGTTCACCAAAGTACCAGAGCTGCTGTTGCCAATGCTGATGTGCTGCCACTGCCTGGCTGCTGTTACTAGTGGCAAGTCAGCTCACAGCATGACCACAGCTGATGTCCCTTTCCAATGCTGATGTGGTGTCACACACTGTCTGTCTGTTGCTGCTGCTGCTGCCACTCTCAGCTCCTGCTATCTGCCTCAATGCATCTCTTCAACAAAGCTGCTGCTGCCCATGCTGCCAATGTTTTGCTGCTGCTTCTGCTGCTGCTGCTGCTGAGTCAGCTCACCTCATCACCAAAGCTACTGTTGCCGATGCTGATGTGCTGCAGCTGCTGGTTCTGCTGCAGCATGGCACCCAACTTGGCAGCTGCCTCACTGCTGATGGCATGGCTGCAGCAGATGAATTCTCGCAGGACAGTGTTGTCCTGCAAGGCGCTGCTGAGCTGAGCAACATCCTGCAAGTAGCAGCATCAGCACAGTCAGACCGTACAGAGGTGTAAAACTGCAGTAAGGACACATGGCAGACTGCACTACTGCTGGCTGGTGCTGCCGCCGCCGCAGCAGCTGCTGGCTGGCCGCTGCTGGCTCCACAGATACAACATTGACTTGCTGGCTCATTTACCACATCAACGGGAGGTGCACGAAACGCATAAACAAAATATTGCAGTGCAGGGTTCATTACAATTGGACTACGCCCGAGTTTGCAGCAGTGGCTGTAGCAGCAGCAGCAGCGCAGCGCCAGCACAGCAGCAGCACCTGGCACTGCTCCTTGGAGCAGCTACAACAGCTGCCGGCCTCACCTCATCGTTGAGCCGCCTGAACCTAAGGATTGTAAGGCTCTTCAGCTGCGGATCGTTGGCTTGCAGCCGTTTCGCTAGGTCGTCCACACCGGACCCGGCCGGTTTGCCCCACACCATCACGCTAGCACCTATGTCAACAAAAACTCAAAGTACGTTTCAAGCGAAAGGCGGTGGTGGATTGTTTTGATGTTGCGTTGGTTACGCTTTTACGTGTGTGCGAAAGGATGTGTGTACTGCTCAGCTGCAATGCAAGTGTCTTGCTAGGGCAGAACCTTGAAGGCAGTAAATGCAGCGGACGATATCAACTGTCATGCTCACGCTTAACAGCTTCGTCTGCTCAGGCGAAGCTGAAGCTTTGGTATAGGCCAGCTTGAAATCCTGGTCCACCAGTGACTTCAGGGTCTGGTTGAACAAGGTGATACATGCAGAATCATTCCTAGCAGAGCTCATGCACGTTACACAACCACAAAAATTCTGCAAATCTACCAGATACGAAGGAAGGGAGCTAGCTCAACAAGCACAAACACACGACATGCATAGTACTGAAACGTCCAGGCCTGGCACTGTTGGGCGGTGAACAACGCACACCAGCAGATGCACTGGCGGGCCTCAAAAGCACGTTGGATGCTCTACCTGCTGGCCCAGTTGCATGCCCATGCACCCTTCCAGGCTTATAGCAAGATGCCATCTATAAGTAATAGCTGTAACTCGCAACAAGAATAATGGCCATGAACAACAGACACGATGCCTGTCGTCAGCATGGTCGCACCATGAGTTGAGTGCTGCACGGAGTAGCAAGATAGCAAATGTCTGCAAGCACACGGTCCTGTCGGGAGCAGCAAAGAAAAGTCGTCAAGAATCACAAAATTGAGTTCATTGCATGCCTTCATAAATGCTGCAGCATCCACAGGTGCCGGGCCTACTCCACAACTTGAGCTGCAGATTCCTGCCCAAAGTTGAATACACACAGCATCTGCCTGGGCACACCCCTGAAGCTGCCATACCTATCAGCACCACTCGCACAGCAAGGCTTCATCAAAGACTGCATAGCAGTCGCCGCCATATAGCAGACCATGTAACGGTAGCTGCCAGCATGTAATTTTGCCCCAAAACCCTGAAACACAAGCGCTGCGCTGCCGCCACCATGCAAAGCTCAACCTTGGACATACATGCTGCTCGGCACAACCCTACTAGTAGCCAGTGTGACCGCCCCTGCGTGCAATGCAAACTGCCTTCCTGGTGGCAATGCTGTCCATCAGGTTTTGGCACATGGACAGCGGCATGGAAGCCCAAATGGTCTGCGCTGCTTGCCACATCTCATCCAGGCTAGCATACTGCTGTGCATACAGCTGCTGCTTGAGCCAAGCCCATGCATTTTCAATGGGGTTCAGGTCTGGCGAGTAAGGCGGCCAGTCTGCAATGATGCGTATGCCGTTAAGGCTCATGAATTCAATAGTGCTGCCAGCCGTGTGCGGACTAGCACCATCAAGCAAGTACACCCAATCATGCACACCTGCTGCACTGAAAATCTCCGCCCGCACCGGGCTGCAGCTCCTCCCACAGCACATCCTTGAACTCCTCTGCACCCACACCAGTGTGCTGCACCTTCACCTTCAGCTTCTTGTCATACTTGAAGTACTTCTTGGGGTGCCCTGTGCTGCCAGTGACGCAGATGAGATGGGTGACACCATACTTGGTTACGCCAGCATACACATGCAACTGCTTGCCCTTGACAGGCTTGCAGGCAACTGGCTTGGTGCCCTTCTCGACCCACTTCTTGTGCCGGCGTGGGGTGGAGCTCAGGGTGAGGATGGTGCTGTCGATGGCTATGATGCGGTCACTGTCATGCTGCTGCTGACAGAACGCAGTGCGCTTGTGCTTAGTT
Source organism: Tetradesmus lagerheimii (assembly GCA_902809745.2). Lineage (NCBI taxonomy): Eukaryota > Viridiplantae > Chlorophyta > Chlorophyceae > Sphaeropleales > Scenedesmaceae > Tetradesmus > Tetradesmus lagerheimii. The sequence goes on along the minus strand of CADDIJ020002179.1, from coordinate 4,833 downwards.
GCGCTGGTTAAGATGGGCTGCTGCTGCACTGGCGCAAAGTCTAACACATTCTTGACTGCCCTGAGCACGGTCTGAGTGCAGATGCTGCTAGCTATGGTGCCCTGCTGCTTAAGTGCTGCTGCTGCCTTTGCTGCTGACTGGTGTTCCAGCACTGCTGCTGCTGCTGCTTTCACCTGGGCTGCATTGAGTGCCTTGGGGCGGCCTGAACGTGGCAATGCAGACACGGATCCACGCTTTTTGTACTTGACTAGCTGTGCCTTGATGTATCGAGTGGGATAACCGAGAACTCGCGCTACTGCTGCCACGTCGAACTTCTTGGCTTTGAGGGCAGAGAGAGTAGTCTGGCGTTTGATTTCAAGTTCAGCAGCCGTGCGCCTCTTAGCAATCTTGTCAATGTGCAACTCTTGAGCTATCGTGCTGCTGTGTCGAGCTACCATGAATAGCAGCAGCAGCAGCAGCTGAAGGGTCACTGTGACAATGTTCTTACCATAGCTACGCGTTTAGACAAAACGGCGAGCTTTAACACAAAGAATACGTCAATACAAACAGCTTTACTTAACGTATGCGAGCTGTAGTCACCGCTTCACGATGTACTGGCCTGACAGTCTCCACTGGTGGCAAGTGCTGCAGGCAGCCAGGCTGGATCCTGCATTGGAGTCACCCTGAAGGCATTGCCTGAAAAATCAACATGCCATAATCCTGAGCACATAACTTTCAAATACAAGTCTTTCTTGTTAATTTACAGCGATTTTAGCAGCACAGAGCTTACATTCAAGCCATGTACAGCTGCAATGAACTTGGCATACTCAAACTACTGCTTTGTAGGCCTAATCAGGCCAGATGCTGCTGCCACACTGCAGGCAGGCACAAACTGAGCACATGCTGGCAGACCCCACACACTAGGTGCCAACATACTGGAAGGCTGGAGACAGATTCATTCAGCAAGGGGATGAAAGTGAACTGGAACCATTTTGCATCAATTCAGCACCAGTGCAGTGGCCATGCTGAAAAGCCTGGATTTCCTGCAAGCTGCTGCAGCAGCATTTTCATCATCATCATGTTACCCATTAAGCCATAGCATCAACGCCATCGGCCCCGCGCCCCTCAGGAGCGGAAGAAAGAGGGAGCACTGCTCCATTGTGTTTGCAATTATTACGCACATCCCAAGCTTGGACAAGATACTCAGCAATGCTCCTAGATATCACTCGGCACACCCCCCTACTACCCAAATATCATCAGAAACAAAACGCAACAACTTAGTGGATGCATCAGTCAACGACAACACATTGCGCAATTTTTCAGCGCCGCCAGCAACATCACGCAAAACAGACCGAATTTCATCAAGCATAGTATCCCTCTGAGCAGAAGTAGGGGACAATCAAACATCAGATGTGACAAAGACTCAACACCCTGACCACAAGCAGGACATGCTGTGTTAGAATCAGCTCTGCTGCCGCCATAACGACTGGTACGCTCATGCACGCAAAGACATCCCATGCGAACACGCATCAGCAACTCAACGCCACGTGTTGGCGCACCAGCACACAAAAATGGCCTGGGCCGTTTGAAGCGCATGGCATCAGCATGCGTAGGGTGAACATGCATGACGTAACGGCTCAAAGTAGAGTGTTGCAGTGATTCACAAGCAATTCTATCGGCATGCAACTTCTTGACCTGACAGCTGATGTGACTCTTGCATGCACTAGCGCGATCAGCCGCCGCCTCAACATCCACACCATACTTGCAAAGCAAACTCTGCACATACTTATGCCAAGGTGTCACCGCAACAGCACCACTAGGGCGCTTCCACTCAGCTGAGAAACCTGACGTGGCAAACGCGAATTCTGCATACGCTGGACCCTAAAGTAATACTCCATCGCCCTCTGATGAAGCCACATGTGCAATGGCTTCACACCCCATTCAGCCAGAACAAGTGAAGTGCAAGGGCGCTCCTTGCCACAACGCATTGAGCACTTGATGATGTCAGTCTGCACTTTGTCAATCTGTTGCAGTTGCCTTGCAGTTGACGGAAACCAGACCTCGCTGCCATATTCAACAATCGGGCGAACGCATGTCAGCAGAATGATACGCTTTATTTCCACGCTGATGAGCCGGCTCTTCCAAACTGGCATGAGCCCACCCTTCACACGATGCACTTTTGCCAACATCTTCTCAAAGTGCGTATTCCAGTTGCAGGCATTGTTGAACCACAGGCCAAGGTAGCAGTACTCTGATACAACAGGCACAGGCACACCGTTCCAAATGATGCCAGAGTCAGCCAACTGGCTGGGCTGTCTAGCTGGTGAGACATGCATGACAGCAGACTTCAAGCTATTCAGCTTGAACCGCCACTTACAACTGTATTCATAAACTGTTGCAGCCACAGCCTGAACCTCAGCCAGAGATCCGCACACAGCAACAAAGTCATCAGCCTGCATGGCTGCCACAACCTGACCAGCAGGTTCGTCACAAGGGCCCATAAGGGTGATTCCAGGGTGCTTTGCATGCACCTCATGCAGCAGATCATCAATGAAGTACAGGTACAGTGTGGGGGAAATAACATCGCCCTCATGCAAACCAAGGTCACATGTGAAGCTCTCAGTGACATGACCTTCGTGAGACACCACACGGCGTGCACCCTGATACAAGTTGTAGAGTACACGGAACATCTTTCCACGCACACCCTTGTCCCACAGCTTTTGAAAGAGCCCATCAAGCCACACTGTTGGGAAAGCCTTATAGGTGTCAACAAACAGCACATAAGAATCCTTCCCCTCAGCTTTCCTCCCACCCAACACCTCACTGAGCACACTCTGGTGGTCAGCACAGCTGCGCTTGGGACGAAAGCCGTTCTGGCTCTCGTGCAGCAGCGGCGTTCCTGCTGCTGTAGCAGCAGTTACACGCTGCTGCTGCTGCTGCTGCTGTTGCTGCTGACGTGCCTGCTGCTGCTGCTGTTGCCTGCTGCTGCTGTTGCGCCTGCTGCTGCTGACGTGCCTGCTGCTGCTGCTGTTGCGCCTGCTGCTGCTGACGTGCCTGCTGCTGCTGCTGTTGCGCCTGCTGTTGCTGCTGCTGCTGTTGCGCGCTGCTGCTGTGCTGCTGCTGCTGCTGCTGCCGTTGCTGTGTCGTGCCCTCCGCCACTGACTTGCCTTCTGCAAACTTGATGAGGCGCTGGTTGAGAACGCTGGTGTAAAATTTGTAAAGCACGCTAAGCAGGGTGATACCACGGTAGTTGGTGGGGTCTGTCAGGTCACCCTTATTGGGCATGTTCACAACTGTACCTGGCACCTGGTGCACCTGCTCAAGCTGCCACATCAGATTGCAGTACTGCAGTAACATATCTGCGGCTGTGCTGCCTCCATACTTGAGTAGCTCATTGACAATGCCCTCCTCAGCCGGGTTGCCGGCCTTGCCAGTGCGCAGCCTCTGCAGGCAGTCGGAAACTTCGGCGGCGGTGATGGGCAGGTCCAGCGGGGTGGCAGGGGAGTTAGCAGAGTCTTGCAAATACTGTTGCACATTGGCTGCAACACAAGACATGTGTGCAGCGTCAAACTGGTGGTTGGAGGAAGCAAATGCTGCATGGCTGCCAACGCGCTCATAATGACACTTGAAAGCATCAGCTTTCTCAGCTGGGGTAGATGCCACATGCCCAGATGGATGCTGCATGACGCTGTAAACTGCCTCGCCGACATGCTTAGGGCACAGACGACGCACAAGCTGCCACATGTCTTTCTCTCCAAGCAGGCTGTCATCATTCATGCGATTTGTGTATGCAGAAGTAATGGCATGCTGGCACTGCTCTTTGTACTGCTTCTCTGCTGCCTTGACCAGCTGTGTAGTAGCCTTCTGCTGCTGTTTGTAAGTAGCCCAATCTGCTACAAGCCCTGAGTTCTTGTAGCGCAGGTAAGCCTGCTTCCTGTCCTCCACAGCATCTGTGAGCTCCTGAGTCCACCATGGGAAGGACTTGCCAACCCAAATCCTCTTGTAGCCAAAACTGGCGTTGACAGCATGACGAAGTGCTGCTAGCATCTGCTCGTGCGCTTGCTGCACTGCACTAGTTGCTGTAGTTGAGCCTGCAGAAGCCTGCTGCAGCAAAGTGGTGACCGTGGCTGTGTAGGCTGCACCAAGCTGCGACAGAGCATCCTGATATGCCTCAAGTTCCGCTGACTGCTCCCCATTCTGCAGCCTGAAATCCTTGGGCTGTGCGTTGAGGCGCAGCACAACCTGTTTTGCAAGGCGGCGTACCACAGGCCTGACAATGCGGGCAGACACAGGCAGGTGGTCAGTAGCACCCACAGTATGCGGCCCAACTGTGGCTGTTGGCCTGGCAGCAGCTTGGCAGGGCATGGCAATGTCAGCAGAGGCAAGGATGTAGTCAATCAAAGAGCCTCGCCTGGTGCCGCCGTGCGACCTGTCACAAGTGATGTGCTGGTGAGGGGAGGTGGGGGCTGAGCGGGCATTAAGTGAGTAGAGGTTGACAGTGTTGAGCAATGAGAGGAGCAGGCGGCCGTTGTCGTTGACGGTGCTCTCGCCATGCATACCAATACGCTCTGCTGGGCCAGATGCCCGTCCAACCCGTGCATTAAAGTCACCCATCACCAACACAGATCCCCTGCTAGACAGGTACTCCAGGTCCTCCTGCGGCGCTGAGTAAGCAGCACTCCTCACTGATGCAGACTTGCCCATATCAGGCATGTAAACCACCCCAATGAAGAGCTTGCGTGCACCCCCTTGCCCTGGCATCACAAGCCACAGCGCTTCGTCGTATTGCTGATCAGTAAAGTCATACACTTTCACCGCGTTTGCAACAGAGGCATGCACAGCAACTGCAACACC
>CADDIJ020002178.1:0-39907 GCA_902809745.2 Tetradesmus lagerheimii | reverse complement strand
TTGGATTATGTGGCGAAACATCCTGCTGCTCCCACGGACCCTTTGTTCATGTATGTGGGAGAGGATGGCGGGCTGCAGCCCCTTACGTTTGCTGGTTTGGCAGCTGGTGTGAAGGAGCTGGTGGCGCTGCTGGGGCTGGACCCCAGCCAGTACGCGTCCCACTCCCTGCGACGTGGTGGTGCTTCTGGGGCTCTGGCGTCGGGTCTTGCGCCGTTCTTCACGCGGTTTCAGGGTGACTGGAAGTCGGAGTGCTATCTTCGCTACTACACCCTGGGCTTGCGGGACATGTTGCGCATCTCGGCTGCCATGTTGGATCAGGTGAACCGCGTTTGGCCGGCTGGTGGGTCGTGAGGGAAGGCTGTGGGGGGAGGAGGCAGTGCTGTGATGCACTGCAGGGCCTGTGGCTCTGTGCAGTGTGGGTGTGTGTGCCCTTGTTAGCGTGTTTGCAGTGTTGCAGCAGGGCTGCTTGGGCCGCTACTCATGCACAGCTACACCCCCAGCTGCTATGTGTAGGCAGACGCATTGTGGTGCTAGTTACATCTTTGTTGTTTTGTTCTCATGTTTGCCTCAGTTAGATTACACAGCAATGTTTGAATTTGGAGTTTTGAGAGCAAGTGGTGCGAAAGCATGTTGTCATGTCACATGGGGCATGCTTGATGCACTGCCAAGTTTGCAGCAACATCACTGGCTGCAGTGCATTGTTTTGCTTGATGCTTCAACAAGTAAATAATGCAGAAGCACCAACAGCGTATAAACCCAGATTATCAGGTCGAGCACGCAAAAGGGCAAAGCAAATCATGCAGTGAACGCATAAAGCTGAAACGTCCAACAAATGCGCATTTTAAACATAGCCAACGACTGTGCAGGAGTATACAGGGCACAACATGGAGGCAACCCGCACTGCAGCGCATGCAGATCTATGCTATGCTGATCCTGCACAAAACAAGTCAGCTACGACGTCGAACGTAAAAGAAGAGAACATGATACCAGAGGGGTGAGAACTCTCGCATGTAGCCAGGGCTTCCACTGGCCTTCACAGCATGCTGCGTGAACGTCCCATTGCCTCTTATGTGTACCAGCTGACTGACTGATTCAGCAATATTCGTCTCAGCGGTCATAGACGGCACCGGAGTTTTTTCCAGCGGTGTTACCCTGACCAATCGCAGGTGCTCAACCCAGAGCCTGTGTCACGCCAGTGCAGTGCTCCGGAAGCAACACGTGGCCATGCCACAGCCAGCAGCTGGAAACAACCTCACTACAGACGCGCCTATCACCACAGCTAAGTGTTTAAGCTGCAGCAACGCCACTCCAGCTGAACAGTGGCGCTCAGGCCCAGCAGGTGCTGCAGGCGAACGCTTCTGCTCTGCCACAATCGGCAGCTGCTCACCCAACCAAAGCAGCACTCTGGCACCGCTGGTGCTCAGGCAGGCCACCTACCCTGGCAGCTGCTGTGATGACAGCGCGGTGATGCATGGCGATGAGTCAGCTCACCTGCATGGCGACACCCTCAAGGAGGGAGACGCATGGCTGGATCAGCTGCTGGCTTCGTCAGGAGATGGCAGTGATCATGATGCAACTGCTGATGATGATGGCATTATGATGGCGCAGCTTGACCGGCTGGAGCAGCAGCAGCAGCAGCAACAGCAGCAGCAGGACACGGCAAGGGCTCTTACCCTGACACTAGGTGCAGCTGCGACTGCCCCTATTGCAGTAGCAGGAGTTGGCAAAGCTGGTCAGCCTGGAAGCACGACAATAGTAGGCGCAGCTGTACCACCAGCAGGGGAACAAGCATCCACACCAGTAGCAGTTGCTGCAGGCAGAGCACGTACTGCAGGCTTGCAGGCATCTGGTGGAGTAAGCAAAGGGAGCACACTCGCGGCTTCAGCGACGGGCAACATCAGCCGCGTATTGGAGGCCAAGATGCCAGGGTTAGCTCACACAGCAAGAATAGCATCAGCTGTGCGAACACTGCAGTTTGACTTTGGCAACCAGGCTGCGGCGGCGCCAGATGCAGCTGCTGCTGACTGCAACCCGCCACCACCAGTGCGTCATTCAGGCAAGAAAACCTTCACAAGCCTGCGCGCCAGCAAAGGTGATGCTGCATCAATCAGCTGCTCGCCACGCTCTGGGCAGCAGTCGGCTGCCATGCTGCCACAAGATGGCCCGCACCTGCAGCTGCAGGTGCACTGCCCGCCTCTGCCGCTGCCAGTCAGCAGGAGCACTGTGACCACTCTCAGTCCTGAAACGGCAGGCGATGCAAGCAGGCAGGCAGCAGTAATGACCACAGCGGGGGCTGAAGACAGCTGTCAAGCTGGCTACAGCTCTCGGGACCTGATGATGGCACAGCAACTGGTGCAGCTGCTGCAGCTGATGTTTGAGGAGCGGCAGCAGCGGCAGCGGGAGTGGTATCAGACAGAGATGGCGACGCATGGCGAGCTTCAGCAGCAGGTGGGGGCACACTGGATGCAGATACAAGCACTGCAGCAGCACATGGTAGAGCTGAGCGGGTCCTTGGTTGCTACACTTGAGGCCACAGCAACAGCCTGCCAGCCGCAGTGAAGACTGGCACGTGTGGTGATCAGCCGCATACCCCCTTCACAAGTATCCTACTTGCTGCACACTCGAATTGGTTCCTGCTCTGCCTGCAGCGCCATGTTTGAAGCACAGAAGTGCATGGGATTTAGCGGCTACTAATGTCAACGCACTGACTGTGTAAATCGCCCTGTCAACAGTCAATGCCAGCAGCGGCTGGGTACTACCCGGTTTTGTCCAGTATCCGTTGCTTGCATTGGCACACATATGTTATCTTGAACTGTCACGGCAGAGTATCATGCGCCAAGCGTGCATCAGCCACAACTTTAATTGTGCTGACATCATGTGATTTGTTGCTCAGGTGCTTTGCAAAGGCACAGGGGTTTGTTGGCCACACATGACGTGTGCACATTTGTTCTGTTGGTGTTCAAACGGTTTGACGGTTGGTCGACATGAATGGAGGTGTGTATGTGCTGGCGCGTTTGTGCCATAGCGAGTTTGTGCCATCCACGGCGCGAGTACGGGCGTTGCATGTGCAATTGCGGAGTTTAGGAAAAAGCCTTCATGTTGTGCTGCATGTACGTGCAATTGGGTGTTGTTCTAATCGCATGGTGCGCTGCATGTACGCGCAGCTGGGTGTTGTTCTACATGCACAGTGGGTCCTGTTAGCAGCTGCAACTCAATTCCATGTTTGCCCGCCATCTGTCAAGCCGCATGCATGCATTGAGCTGCAGACGCAGTGCATGCAGCAACAGCACAGCAGAACCACTCGTTTCTATTATGTTTAGTGCAGTGTGCACACTATTGGAGTACAGCATGGTCAGCATGCGTGCTGCTGTGGGATGTCCGTTCCTGCTGACGAGTTTGCTGGTGCATCACACTGCGAGAGCTTCGCAACATCAGCCACTGATGCAGTGCTGGCAGAAGGCAATGTTGCTGCAGTTGAATCAGCAGCTGCAAGTTGGGGCATATGTCACCAGCTACTGTGGCATGATGATCTTGCATGTGCATATCGTTTATCATGTGCAGCATTGACAAAGATATCGGCAGCCTTTGTGGTACTAAGATACTGACCCGCAACCTCTGGCACCATGAGACGGGGATGTGCACTGCGCTATGCAGCACAGCTACGAACATGATTTGTTGCTTACAACCGGGCTTGTGTTGCAGTGTACATAGTGAGGCCACAGGGCAGGCAGCAGCACGCAACAACACCACCAAGCTGCACGTGTTACACGAGGCAAACGTGTGTCTGCCCTGTGCACTGCATTAGCTGCACTAGCAGCAGCGGCTTGCATGCATGCTGTGTCTGCTTTGTTCCTATGCTTGGGCGTCTACTAGACTCTGCTCTCTTGAGTCAAGAGACGAGAGAGCATGAAGGTGTACACATGCTGGCTTTTCAAACGACATCTAGGATGTGGACTCAACAGGCAGTACCTTGCTTGGGCAGTTCAGGCAGTTGAAGCAAGCTGAGCCACAACTAATCGGCGGAGGGATTGTTGCTGAGAGCTTGTCTTCAAGCATATTGTTTGGTCTGCCAACACATCTGCCGAGCACGCGAAGATAAGGCACTGGGTTGGCCTTGGCATTCTGCAGGGCCTGCAGTGACTGGCTCCTTGTATGACATCATGCATGCGGATGTGAACACTACGCAATCTGCGGCAGCCACAGCCAATGTTGTTAGCCTGGGACATACGACTGACCGGGTCTTTTGTGAATGCTGGTTTTATACTTGTTTTTGCCAGTAAATGCACACGCAGCGTCCCAAAGGTTTTCGGTGGCCGTGCAGGCTTGGATACATACATTGTTCTGTCCTCATGGTACCGTACCATATGATACAGAATTCGGTGCTCATCGCATGCCCCCGCTTGCCTTCTGCCATCTGTTACAAGCTCTACAGCGCCTGAAGATGTCGAAAACTGCAAGCCGCTGGCATGTTGACAGCATCAGCCTGCAGTGGCTGAAGCTGAAAAGCCTGTACTCGATTAAAAGCATACCGCATGGCATCCTGCATTGTTGCTTTATACAGTACTCCATCAAATTGTTCACCTGAGGGTCTGTTATCTTAGGCAGCAGCTTGCTACGTTGAACGCTATTACATGTTATGTGACTATATGCTGTGGATGGCATCATGTGGTTGCTCCATCATGTTGTTGTGCCTCCGCTTGTTCTGAAGTACTGCGTGGTGGTTTTGTGCCGCAGCAAACATGCTGGAGAACAATGTACAAACTGTGCATCTCCTGTTGGCTGCGGTGGATAGGAGTCACTAGAGTGCTGAACCACCCAAGAGATAGTGTGTGTGTGCTCAAAGCGCGAGTCATGGCAAGGCCCACTGGGCTGGGCATCATTGCTCAGCGATCGCTGAGCGATCACGTTGACTGTAGAGCCTGCTGTGGTGAATCGGCTGCAGCAAAGCGGCCAGGCGGCTACGTAGTGTCCATGTGTGTCTGGTAGAGGATACTGTGGTGTGCTCCTGGTGCACCTGCTGTAAAGAAGCCATACTTCCGAGGATGCAGACATGGCGTGTGCAGAACTTCTGCAAACGGTTTGCTGGCCCACTGGGCTGGCAGCCATTAGCCTAATGGTAAACTTCGGATAGATGCCAGTGGCATCTGTCTGAAGTTTACCCTAGTCATGGTGGCACACGTGTGCACCACACAGTGCCACTACATTCAGGATCCGGTTTATTCAAATTCCTTACACAGGTGCACATACACTTGTTTTACACGTGAATCACGCGCACGTGCCACGTCAGTGACGTAATCAGGACCAGGACATGGCTTTGCAAGTCACTTGCAGTGTTCTGCAGCATCTTGTACTACCGCTGTACATGCCCTGAACTGAGATTGATGGTACCTGCCTTTTTTGCAGCAAGTCGGGTGACTTTGTCCGCGAGTGGCAGGACAGTGACAGTGTGACAGACAGTGTGACCAGGGGGGCCTTCAAGGCAATGCTGTGCTGTCTCACACTACCACCAGACTACCATACCACAGAACCAACCTCCGATGCAACCTCTTGCTCAGGCCAGAAATCAAGTTCACGACCAAGCATGTCTTCAAAGAAACGCCTGATGGATGCAAAAAACCATTAGGAAACGCTGATGTTGCGCCTCTCCGCTCTGCTGAAGCAGAGCCACCAGTTCATTCACACATTCTGCGATCCAGATGCGTTCTCAGGGCAATTTTCGGGTGACCTAGGAGCCTGGACGCCTTGCTTCATCGATGTGGGCTTGCTCGGTGAGTGCTGTTGGGAACGGGGGCAAGGGCCCACTGGTATCAATTACACTGCTGTTCCAGACAGAACACCTGCTGATTTGCTAGTTAAATCCAGGTGCTCATTTTGCATGTGCCCACGTGCTGCAGCATGTGCAGCAGTTTGTTCAGGTGCTACAGCAGTACATCAACAACAATCAGGCTGCCATGCACGTCATCAACCTCCAGGCGAATGATGGCAATTACCAATCGCGTGTATCCAGTGTGATATCTGCCTTGCTTCAGACTTGCATGGACCGCACACAGGCCTGAAGGGTGCTGAGCTCTTGTATCAACATGTCCTGTTCCTGCCGTCCTCAGGTCGGAGCCACTCAACATGTCAATGTGTCTCCGTCTTTTCTCACTGTCACAACAGGTCTTGGACATGTATTCGTTGTTGTGTGTTACTCGCTATGGCTACACTACATCAGTAGCAGCTGGCCGGACAAGTACAGCTTGTCAGGCAGCTGGTCGAGGGGACTGCATTACAGCTGCCTCGTTGCAGCAGCTGCAGCAGCCGGTATTCCTGTGCTGCAGCTAAACGCGAGGCTGGCAGAGCAGGCGTTGCCCCTGTCTCAAGGGGCCATCGCACCACATGAGTGGCTGGGTGAGGGCGGCTGCCAGCACTGATGGTGCTGCGCTGGCAGGCGGCAATGCATTGTGCAGATGGCAGCATGTGCACCCAACCCATCGAGGTTTAGCTATGCACATGCAGCAACCGCTTCGAATGGCAAGCACAGCAGCCAGCCAAGCAGGCGCAGCTTCAAGTAGTGACGAGCCGAGGTGGCGTGTTTGCTGGCTTGCCTGCCTGCCTGCCACTCCACTGCCTTGCACGCCGCAGGTTTGCTGGCAGCTGCGGCGTCGTTCTTGCTGCTGTGCGTTGTGCTGCTGGCCGAGCTACAGGCCAGCGTTGTGCTTTCACGGCGGTGGCTGCTGCGGCTGCCATTGGTGCTGGTGGCCTCCTCGGAGCTGGTGAAGCTGCGCTTCGTGGTGCAGCAGCAGCTGGCTGACAGCGCACCCTGGGGCTACTTCTTCTGGCTGTACTGCACCTACGTGGCTGTGCAGGTGGGCGGTGCGATGTGCATGGAAGTGCATGGAATGTGCATGAGAACCCCTTGCCTGGAACAGTGATCATGATGATCATGATGGTTGATGCACCAGCTGACCGCAGTGTGGGAGTCCGACTCCACGATGGGCCAGCAAGGCACCGTGGCAGAGGCTCTGACATGTGAGATGTACCATTTTGAGGTTGGCTGAGAGGTGCGACAGTCAGACATGGGCATGGCCACAACACCATGTGATTGTGTTTCACAATGTATGCATCTTGCCATCTCCAAGGCTTCAGTCAATACCAGTACACAACTTGCATAAAAAGTATGGCTGTGCAATTCTTCTCGCATTGCTGGTGTCAAGACGACTGCTTCTTCTCCCACATTCTGCTCATGCCTCACCGTCTGCTCCGCCTCACATCCACGGTCGTCACGCCCCCATGCTGCCGCTGCCCTGCTGTGCCACTGTCATGGTGGTGCCTGCAGGTGTACCTTGCTGCTGTGATGCTCATGTGTCACAGGCACAGCAAGGACGCAGGGCTGCAGCTGATGCAGGAGGGGCGGTCGCGGTACTTGGTGCGTGCTATCACATGATGCAGCGCGCACATGTACACCTCTGCAGCTGCGTGTTTCCTCTGCCTGTTGCCAGCAGCAGCAAGTACCAGCGGGAGCTAGCCTATGGCGATGATGACTGTGGGCAGGACACGTGACACAGTGACTCCCCACACCGTTTGTTGGCAGTGTTGCTGGTACGTGTCTCGCAAGTGGATTGGCTTTGAGCGATCCGTTACACGTCACACTTTTGTTGCAGTTCCAGCGTGCCTGCCTGTGTGTGTGTGTTGTTGTGCACTGCCGCTTCCGCGCTGCAGCCGCTGCCACAGGTGCTGCAGGCTGATGCAGATGTGTGCCCCGAGTGGAGGGCTGGCGTGTGGTCTCGCCTCACATTTGGCTGGCTGTCGCCGCTGATCAAACGTGGCTACAAGGCGCCGCTGACAGAGGCAGATCTGTGGAGCCTGCCTGCAACAGACAGGTGGGTGTCGCACCCGCACAGCACTAGCACAGCTACACAAAGCACTGTCAGCTTGGCGCTGCTTGCGGTGATGCACCACATGCTTCGTCTGTGCGCCGCTGTGCTGCATGCGTTGTCAACCGTACACATTTCTGCTTGAAGCAAGGGTACGGAGCGGCACTTGGAGCACGGCTAACAGTGTGCTCTTCCAGCACTGTCAGCTTGGCGCTGCTTGCGGTGCTGCAGCGCACGCATTGTTTCCTGCTGTGCTGCCTGTGATGTCCAACATATGTCTTCTTCAAGCAGGGGTACGGTGCGGCACCATTAGCATGGTTTGGTGGGCATGCACTTGCAACAGCCGGAATGATTAAGGATGTACCGTTGTGTCCATGCGTCAACGCCATGCTGTGTGCAGGGTGGAGGTGCTGGAGGGCCGCTTCCATGCAGCATGGCAGCACCAGCTCGGAGTGCACGGGCCCAAGCAGGCGTCCCTGTTTGCGGCATGCCGTGCGTCTGTGGGACACTTGTTCTTCGCTGCGCTGCCCTACAAGCTGATCAACGACGCAGCACAGTTTGTTGGGCCGCTCATCCTGAACCGGCTTCTGTCGGTTGTTGCAGCTCAGGCCGCAGCAGCTGCAAGTGACGGCAGCAACAGCAGCAGCAGCAGCAGCGCAGGGGTGCCCGGTGCTGGGGGCGGCGGCGATTTGTGGGGCGCACTGGCAGACTGGCTTGCGGCGCTGGGATTGAATGACCCGCTTGGCAGTGGCTACTCGTTGTCTCTGCTCATGTTCTTTGGCACGGTGTTGGGAGTGCTAGCAGACAATCAGGTGGGCACCGAACCCTGCTGCTTGGTGCGTATCGTATTTATCCGCTTTACTGGCAAGGCCTTCACTGCGGCAGTGACAGAAACTGCACACACTGCACTGCTGAACTTCCTGCATGTTGACGGGCATAAGCTGCTGCATGTGCTGCCTACACACTGCCCATGGTATACCCATCTCTGCAAAGAAGTCGCATATGGGTGCTGCCACCAATGTTGCCACCGTTGTACGTGTCCAGCAACAAGCTGCGCTCTGCCGCCATGCGCAGCTGCACAGACGAACCAACGAGTACATGTGTGTTTCTGTTGCTGGCTGCAGCACTTCCAGCGTGTGATGCGTGCCGGGTTTCGGCTGAAGGCCATCCTCACGGCTGAGGTGTACCGCAAGGTGTGCTGCCTCATGTTGAGCTCCACCTAAAACACATGTGTACAGCTGTGTTTGCACTTATACAGTGAGCGGTACCACCGCAGACCAGCAGGGGTTTGAAAGTTTGTCTCACGCGGCGTCTCACCCAGTTTTGTGTTCTGTGGAGCTGGTGATGTGCATGTGGCAAGTTGCTGCAGACGCAGGACACAGCATCTGCAGATGTCGGCATAGATGCCAGCATGCACACACCAGGGATTGTGCTTTCACACGATTTGCATGCCTAGCTTGTGCTGTGGCTGCTGCATCTGCCCCACCTACTGCTGCAGGTGCTGCTGCTGTCGCCTGCTGAGCGTAGCCGCGTGACAGCCGGCAAGCTGTTCAACATGGTCAGCAGTGACACCAACACCGTAGGGGACTTCTGCACCATGGCTTACGGCTTCATGAGTGCGCCCCTGCGCATTGTGGTCACCATGGTGCTGCTGTACAGGTGGGGCTGCGGCTGCCAGTGCTGACTTGATGGCTTGCTTCGCCGGTGGTGCTTACTTGCATAGTTGGGGCTGGTGTGGGGGCTGGGTGCGGTCACCGCCTTATTTGTAGAAGTAAGCAGGTAAACCCCACTCCTGGCCCTAGCAGGAGTTGAACACCCGCCGCAATGGACGCAGGCTGGTGCCTATGAACCACTGCGCTGCTGAGTTCCACAGCTAAACTCAGCAAACAGTCTGATAACATGTCAGATGCTTGCCTCTGCAACGAAAAGTTGTATGGTGAGCTGCGCCCCTAGCGTGTTTCGGGTGCGGTCACCGCCTTGGTGGGGCTGGTGCAGGGGCTGGGTGCGGCCTGTGGTGCTGCTGTACAGTTGGGGCTGGTGTAAATGCTGGGTGCGGCATATGGCGCTGCTGTTGTGTGTGACTGCGGCTGCCATTGAGGACTGGATGGCTCGTTGCGCCGGTGGTGCTCGTTTGCATAGTTACAAGTTACAAGTTCTACAGCATCCCCGGCTTATTCCGGCGTGCGTAAATCAAGAAAGGGGGTTGATGAGCCGAGACTCACGTCACAGTAATGTCGTGACAAAACCCTCTACTATTTGCACAGTGATGTGTGCGGCATTGCGCTGATGTGATCAGCAGGTTGACAATCAGCTTGCATGTGGGGCAAATGCAGCTACTGCAGTTATTCCGTGCGTTGTCTCGTACACAGCGTGTGCCTTGCATAAGCATGTAGCAGCACACATGCTCATCTGTGCTCATCATCTCACCACAGTCCTGCTCACGCTGCTGCTGCTGCTGCTGCTGCTGCTGCTGCTGCGCTGCCGCCACCCAGGCAGCTGGGTCTGTCAGCGGTTGTCGCCATCGTCTGCATTGGCGCTGCTGTACCCATCAACAGCCGCATCGTGAGGGCTGCGGCAGGCTGGCTGCAGCAGGCGCTGCGCCACACAGACACGCGCGCCAAGCTGGAGAGCGAGCTTGTGGGCGGTGCGCGCGGGCCGCTGCGTCCACTGAATGCATGTCGCGTGCTGCACGCTGACTCCATGCCGCATACACGCTTGGCACCGTGTTCAGCGTTGTGTTTCTGCAATGTCGCGCTTGAAGTGCCTGTGCACTTTGAGTGTAAGCTCACAAGTTTGCAAGCAAAGCACTCGTGCGCATGGGGGCCCTTGCTGTTCTGTACGCCTTGCTCAATAGCTCTCGCAGTCCGGCACTGCAGTGCAAGGAGCGGCTGCCAGCCCTTCCTGCAAGCGTGCATGGCTGCTGTCTGGCATGCAGCACTGTAGCTGATTTGTTTCAAGGTACGGTAGACCAATAATACCACGCAAGTGAGCCACTCGCTGACTGACGTATGTCAATGCCTGTTCTTGCCTGCTGATGCGGCCAGGCATTGAGGTGGTGAAGGCCAGCACCTGGGAGGCGCCCTTCTACAGCCGCATCGCAGCAGCCAGGGCGCTGGAGCTCAGCGTGCTTTACTCCGTCACACTGCTGCAGGTGGGGCGCGGAAACGAGAGGTCCCTGTTCGCCCTGCGTCCCCGACTGAGTGACCCCTTCACTTCCTGTTCTATGCCGCGCTAACTGGCTGGTGTACAATAAGCTTACTGTTGCGCATCGTGTCCTTCCGGTGGTGGCCCTGCGCTGCACAGTCTGCATGCTGTTGTACACCAGTGTGTGCCTGAATGAATGCTTTGTGTATATACCATCTTTCAAGTCTGTGATTCTGTTTATGCCCACCACGCCCCTGTTGGCTTAGCTGCCGCACCAGCAGGCTCTGTGTGGCAATTTGCTGCCGCTGCAATTTGATGCTGGGCCATGACTTATATCTGCTGCATGACAGCAGACACTGTTTTGAGCTGTTGCATAACCCAGCTCTGCTGTGACCCCATGCAGCTCCTGCACTCCGCTGCTGCCTGCTGCCCAGTCGCTGATGGGCGTGCTGGTGAACGCCATCCCCACCATCATCCCCGTGATGACCTTCCTGGCCTACCTGCTCATACGGAGGGAGCCGCTGAGCGCTGCGCAGGCCTTTACCGCGCTTAGCCTGTTCAACGTGCTGCGCTTCCCGCTGTTCCAGCTGCCACAGATCGTCACCCAGGTGCGCCTACTGCAGGCTGTTGCTTGGCGCCCATGCTTGAGGCACATGTGTGTTCATCAATGGGTACGCTGCATATCGTTGTGGTTGTGCAAGTGCGTGCAGAATACATAGTACAGTCCTCCCACGTTGAGCATGGCTAGCAAGTTCAGAAGTGCGGATGCTACTTGCATTAGTGCCACCATGTTTGGTGTTGACAGCCACATGCGCTGTTCCCTGGGCTGCACAGCCTGTGTTGTATGAAGCCATTGCGTTTGTGACTCTTTTGGTGGGATGTTGTCAGGAGTGGCACCTGCTGGTGGGCCGTTGGCGTGAACTGCATGCTGCTGGCTGGCTGGCTGCTGCAGGCGACTCAGGCCCATGTCGCGCTTGGCCGACTGAAGGACATCCTGGCAGCAGCAGAGGTGGCACCAGTCAGTGCACAGCTGCGGCCAGCCGCCGCTGCAGCTGGCGCCAGCAGCAACACAGCCGCAGCAGGGCATGAGCTGGCAGCAGCAGATGACGCAGGGGGCACCGGTGTGCAGCAGATGAGGGAGCAGCCGCCTGCCATCAGTGTTGCGGGTGACTTCAGCTGGGACCCTGACAAGCCGCCTGCGCTGACAGACCTCAGCCTCAGCATACCTCAGGGCACGTTTGTGGCTGTGGTGGGCCCCACAGGCTCGGGCAAGACGTCACTGATCGCTGCCATGCTGGGCCTGCTGATGGGTGTGAGCGACGATGACAACACGCAGCAGCAACAGCAGGTTCACTTGAATGGCAGCACTGCGTATGTGCCCCAGGCGCCATTCATTTTGGGTGGAACCGTGCGGGAGAACATCGTGTTTGGCCGGCCCTGGGATGCTGCCAAGTATGCAGCTGCTGTTGCTGGCGCACAGCTGGAGCATGACTTTGAACAGCTGCCTGGCAGTGACGAGACTGAGCTGGGTGAGATAAGCTGCTGCTGCTGCTGTTGCTGCTGCACCTGGCCTTTGCTGACAGTGCGTGATGGTTCAGCAACTGCTGAGTGCCAGAACATAACCACGTTGTACTTATCTCACACGCGCAGCAGTGGGTTTGTTTGTTTCAGCTGGTTGAGCAACGTTGGCGCACCACAGATTTAATGCCGCACATGCAGCAGCAACCAAGCACCTTTGTGCAAGCTGCTGGCGTCCCTGGCGGTTGAACTACCTCATTGCCTCCCCTGCCTGCTGACACCGCGTGCTTGTGTCCACCTGGGGCGCCACTGCTGGCAGGTGACCGTGGCGTCAACGTGTCGGGCGGCCAGAAGCAGCGCATCGCCATTGCGCGCGCACTGTACGCTGATGCCGACGTGGTGCTGATGGACGACCCCTTGTCAGCGCTGGATGCGCGCGTGGGCAGGGCTGTTGCGCAGGGGGCCATCAAGCGGGTAAGCGTGTAGCAAGCGTGTTGCTGCTACTACATTTCAGCATCATTCAGCATGTTAGCTGCTGCATTGACTGACAGTGGCTCCAGCAGCCTGCCCTTCCGGGCTACCTGGGGCTTTGTGATCTTGAGTAGCTCAGTACATGCTGTGCTGGCAGCCCCCGCTGCTCTTCATGCTGACCGTCTGTGTGGTGTTGCTGCTGCTTGTGTGGTTGCTGCTGCTGCAGGGCCTTGCTGGGAAGACGGTTGTGCTGGCGACCAACCAGCTGCAGTTTGTGTCGCTGTCTGACCTGGTGGTGGTGATGCGGGGTGGCACTGCAGTGGAGGTGGGCAGCTACAGCCAGTTGCTGGCGGCTGGGGGCACGTTTGCTGCCCTCATGAAAGAGGCACAGGTGAGGCTGCTGCCCGATCAGGTCTTGGCCACAAGACAACAGCCGCGGCACGCTACGAATGCAAGCCACGGCTATAACACCAGCACACCTCACAAGATGATAGCTATGCTGCTGAAGCTGAGGAAGCAGCAATGCAGTGCCTATATGTGGGCGAAGATGAGAGAGAGCAGCTGTGCGCTGCAGCTATAATGTGCAACAGACTAGGGGCTGGCCCAAACACTGCACATGTGTGACGAGTGAGGTGCCACTTAGAACGGGACTTGCTGCTGGCTATGCCTGGCTGCTACTTGTGCTGTAGGCGGAAGATGCTGATGGGCTTGACAGCAGCAGTGACAACGCATCAGAACCAGATCACCCTGAGGCAATTCTTCCTGCGGCCGTTGCTACCGCAGCTGCTGCTGCACCGTCGCGCCTGCCTGTAGCAGCAGGGGCCAAGCTCACACAGGAGGAGAGCTCAGCCACAGGCAGAGTGTCGAACGCCGTGGTCTGGGCGTATCTGTCTGCGCTTGGAGGCGTGCCTGCGCTGCTGGTGCTGCTGGCAGGCTTTGTGGGCACTGAGCTGCTGAGAGTAGGCGCGACGGTGTGGCTGTCAGTTTGGACAGGTGCGGCAATCATTCCTGACCGCGTGTCATACGCCAAAGCTGTCTGCATGAACTTCTGCTATCACTTTATTTGTAATAATATTTGTAATTTTTTGTAAGTGTCAGCATGGGCTGTGTGCGACCACGCCTTGTGCCTGGCCGGTGCACTTGTCGTAGCAAGCAAGCCACGAGTGCATACTACGCTTCACACGAGATTTGTGGTTGTGGAGTGCCTGAGCTGCTGGAAGTGACGACGCACGATTGTGCTGTCGCAGCACGCGGTGATGCATGAGCAGCTGCTTTGTGTTCACATGTTTGCTGATGCCCTTCACAGTGAGGGCCTCATCGCCCGTGCCTTGATGTGCGGCTGGTCTCAGTGCAATCCTGGTTTGAGCGCATCACTGTTACTTGTTTTAGGCATGTACGGCAGGGTGTTTCAGTGCAGCATTGACCATAGCAAATCAGGTAGGCGCAATGCACTAGACAGCCCGTTACTCAGCGCCTCTCTGTCACCCACCATCCGCCTGCCTCTGTAGGGCAAGATCCGGACGCTCCGCAGGCGCACGGCAGTTTGTTCTACATGGGCGTGTATGCAGCGATCAGCGGTGCACAGCTGCTGGTCCTGCAGATCAACTACCTGTGCGTGGCAGGCTATGGCATCAAGGCCGGCAGGTGAGTTGGAATGCCTTGCCCTTTGACTGCAGCAGCCAGGACTCCAAGCAGCACTGTTGACAGTCAGAGACCCTGTATGCTTTGTGTCAGATAAGGTTCAATCGCTGGCTGCATGAGCCCTCGCATGCTTTGGGCGGTGGTTGGTTGACCGGCTGTAGTGTTTCATGCAGCTTCAAGAATGCGGTTCGGTGTTTCCTGGGTTAACCGCTGCCTGTGGTGTGCTCGCCTGTTGCGCAGGGTGATGCACGAGCAGCTGCTGCACTCGCTGCTGGGTGCGCCCATGTCGTTCTTTCACACCACGCCTACGGGGCGCATCATCAACCGCCTCACCAAGGACACCGCAGACATCGACAGGAACCTTGCAGGCAACTTGGCCTTTGCGCTCAGGTGCGTGCAGGGCGCGTGTGAAGTTGCGACGTTCAGGGTAAAGTATGCATGTTCCAAGCACTGGGTGTGTCGCTGCATCTGGCATGCTGCTGCAGCAGCAACATCGATAGCTGCTGGACGCGGTGCGCACTCTGATTCAGTATCAAATCATGCAAACCCTGTGTGCAGTAGCAACAAGACAGGTGCAAGCGTTCTTGAAGTTGCCCCATCGGCCAGCTACCCGCCATCGTCTGCTCAGCTGGCTCGTGGCATATCCTTGCTGCTGCGGCTGTACAGCCATGACATGTCCGTGCTGCTGTCCCTGTGCTGCAGGGCGATGCTCCAGCTTGCATCAACACTGATCCTGATTGCTGTGGGTGCGCCTTTCTCCCTGCCGGCGCTGCTGGTGATGATGGGCCTCTTCTGGGCGCTGTACCGCTACTTCATTGCCAGCATGCGGCAGGCCAAGCGGCTTGAGGCTGTGTCAAGGTGGGACCCTTCGCACTGCTGTTGTGCTGCTGCTCGGCACAGTGGCACTCCCCATGACCATAGAGGCCTGCTTCGCTTGGGCACTCCCGTCTGTGATGCACGTGCACAACGACACCCTATCAGCAGTGCCTGATGTTGGCAGCCGGTGCGGTAGTTCTCTGCCAAATTTTCATTCTCCTGCTGCTGCTGCTGCTGCATCAGGTCGCCCGTGCTGTCCAACGTGAACGAAGCCATCCACGGTGCCGCCACCATCCGCGCCTTTGGCATCACTGACTGGCTGATTGGCCGGAACATGGCCCTCGTCAACAAGAATGCCGCCACCAGCCTGCTGAACCAGAGCTTGAACAGGTGAGCGCCGGCCGTGGCGGTGTGCCTGCAGCTCGTGATCTTGCATACGCCGTGCACGACTGTGGCCGTCATGTGCATGCTGGAGTGTGGATTGTGGTGTGCAGTCTCCTGACATGTGATGGCTAGCTGATCTTGTGCATATGCGCTTGTGCTGACGCTTGTGTCTTGCATCTGCATATGCGTGTATTGGGCCAGATGTGTGTGCGCATGCCGGTGTGTGTGCATGGCTGCATATATTTTTTATGCTTGGCTGATTCACACCCTGTGTGTCAGCGTGTGTGTCCTCACTGCACTGCGTGAACGTGTGTTGCAAGCGCACAGCGTTGATATGACGTGCGAACGCGTGCCTGCCCTTTTGCAAGTGCGTGCTTGCGCTCAAGCCCACCTATGCATGTAAGCATATGGGTTAGTGTGCGCGTGTCTAGTGAGCTGCTGTGCATGCGCCTGCCTTTGCTGTGTGTGCTGCGGGTGTGTGCATACCAGCGCGCTTGCGCGCCTGTGCGTGCCTGCCGTGCCTCGGGTTTCTGTTTGGCATATGTGCTATGCGTTTGGGCTTGCATGTGCTTGGGCACATTCTACCTGTGTCTCCCAACCAAATATGCATCAGCACAGGCGCGTCACCAGCTATGGGTGCGTACACGTGGTTATGTGAGCTGGTCGTGCAAGCTTGGTGCCGCGTCGCACGTATGCTAGCCAGCACATGCCTGCAGTGCTTCCTGAGAGCCAGCTACCGCTGGGTTCATTTTAACCAGCTGATGCCAGTTTCAACTCTGCATCCTCGCAGCCCCTGACGTTGCTGCAACTATACTGGCACTGTGCTGCAGATGGCTGAGTGTGCGCCTTGAAGGCATGGGAGCGCTGTGCACGCTGCTGGCAGCCCTGGTCACAGTGGAGCAGCAGTCTGGGCGTGCAGCAACCATGGGCCTACTCCTGACGTATGCGCTGCAGGTGTGTGCGTGGCTCTGCGCCGCTAGATATGTGCTCAGTGCTATAGATGCTTGTTGCTGTGCACGTAGTTTGATGTGGTGCTGTGTGCTTTGCCAGCTCCTGAAATCTGTTGTGTGCGTCCGGCCATCATCTTGCACCATAGTTGTTGCTTTCGCCACAGAACGCCTTGCTGTTGTGTTCACAAATAGCATGTTTGCCAAAACCCTTGTAGCTTGCCTGCACCTTTGGCCTTTCTGCATGTCATGTGTACACTGCTCAAACTGCGTACGAAGGTTCCTGACACAGGCTACACAATACCTGCTGCCTGCCTTGTTTGTTCATCCAGATCACCGTTGCCACGAGTATGACGCTGCGCGTGGGCAGTACGGCGGAGCAGACGTTCAACGCTGTGGAGCGTGTGCAGGTGCGAGCATATGCTTGATGCATAGCAGCAGCTGTGTTCCACCACTGATGCTCACCTACTAGCTGCCTGGGCGAGTCCTGCAACCAATCAATTGCATTGTGTATTGTTGTTAAAAGATGTTCGGATGTGCCCTGCATGGTTTGAAGGCGTATGGCTGCATAGCGTGACACCGTTCAACGACTGTACTATGTGCAGGAGTACTGCCACCTTCCTCAAGAGCTGTCCAAAACCGACGGCAGCACAGATGCAGCCGAACATAATAGCGGCAGCTGCAACAGCAGTGGCGGCAGCAGCCGCGGCAGTGGCGGCGGCGGTGGTAACGGTGCAGCAGGCCACAGCAGGCCAAAGCATGGAGGTGTGCTGGGCTTTGGTGCCAGGCGGTCTGCCGGTGGTGTGCGTGAGCCGCTGCTACCTGTGGCTGCCGCAGCGCCCGTTGCCATTGCTGCTGGCGTTCCAGGCTTTCAAGCCACGGAGGGGCGCATAGAGTTCTTGGATGTCAATCTGAGGTGGGTTAGCTGCTGCGGCAGGTGACAGCTGCTGCTCCTGTTTGTTGGTGCTGCAGAGAGACTTGCTTGAATCGGCACAGCAGTTCATGCATTGACTTTCAGCTGTCTCCCAAGTGTATGGAGCCACTGATCAAGCAACGCCTGCGTGGCACCTGCACAGCATGCTGCGCACGCATGCGACCTGCTTTGCCTCATTCGTTGAGGCGGCACGTTCCTGCATCTGACAGCCAGGCCTGACTCCTAGGAGCGCGGCCGTCAACAACGACAACATGTGTGCCGTGCAGGTACCGGCCAGGGCTGCCGCTGGTGCTGCGTGGCCTGAGCTTCAGGGTGGAGCCTGGCTGGAAGGTCGGCGTGGTGGGTCGCACAGGAGCAGGTGCGCGCAGCACGTGGCACTGCTGCTGGGCTAGGGCAGTCAGGAACTATATGTTGACTCGGGCACGGGTTCCTGCGTATGCTTTGTCGTGTGCAGGTCAGGGGAATCAACATAACAACACCCACGACTCAGCTGTAATTCCTGTCTTTCTGTGTGGCTTGAACGTGGTGCGTCCAGCACACCACAAAATGCATATGGACACATCTCTGAGCTGCCTGGCTTCCCTGATGACCCCCATGTGCCCTGCTGCGACTCATGCCACTGCCGCCCGCGTCGCCATCTACAGGCAAGTCCAGCCTGATCGGTGCCCTGTTCAGGCTCACAGAGATTGAGTCTGGGTTGATCACCATTGATGGCGTCAACACCAAGGCCCTGGCACTGCGGCAGCTGCGCGCCTCCATGGCGCTGATCCCGCAGGTGTGGCCAGCTCGCAGCTGCATGGTTCTGTCTCATAGCATATGTTTTATCCAGTTGCAGCAACACACAACCTGCACCATTCTGGTAGATGATAGGAATATTATTACTCAATAAACACAAGCAACAACACCAGCGGCGCTGATCAATCACCAAAGGTAGGTGCTGACCCCAGCCTGAGGCAGCCAAGCACTTGTGCTGTTCAGCCTGGCTGCCAGCACATGCATCAGGCGTGGTTGCTCTGCTCGACACGCAGGTGCACTTTGTGCTGTGCATCACTGTGCGCTGGCAGTCACATGATTTCAGGTGGTTGGCCAACAAGACAGCAGGCACCGTGCAGCGCCTCAGTTGGTAATAAAAATCAATCCTTGTAAGCCATACCTTTCGGCATTGGCTTAGTTGGTGTAACAGTCTGTGCTGACGTATCTGCTCACCTTACTACTGTCAAGCACAATCCACCAGCTGTTGAGGGGCTGGTGCTACAATCGCGTCCTGGCATGCCAACTTTGCAGGTGCCTGTCCTCTTCACGGGCAGCATCCGCGAGAACCTGGCTCCCTTTGGTGGCCACTGCGAGGCTGCGCTGTGGTCGGCGCTGCGCAGAGCTCACCTGGCCCCTGTGGTGGAGGACTGGGCGCGCGAGGGCCTGGGGGGGCTGGACTACCAGCTGGGTGAAGGCGGCTCGCCACTGTCTGCAGGGCAGAAGCAGCTGCTGGCGCTAGCGCGTGCACTGCTCAACCCTGCAAAGGTGTGCTGCTGCCCGAGGCCCATATGACTGTTGTGCACGGTGCTTGCAGTTGTGTGCATCGCACCACATGCGTTTGTGCACGCATTGCTGAGCACGTGGCTTGTGTACATTGCTGCGCATGCAGTGCTGCAAAGTCGGGCTTCCTGAGCATAGGCTGGAGCATCAGGCGGAACTGTGCCTGCCAGTGTTGGCATCATGCAGGCTTGTTATCAGCTTGCCTCTGCTCCGTGCATCGCTGATGCTGCTGTTGTCTGCTGCGGCTGCTGCAATCTGCCACAGATACTAGTGCTTGATGAGGCGACCGCAAACGTGGATGTAGAGACTGACGCACTCATCCAGGTGAGCTGGGCATAAGGCCCGCAGTGGGCGCCTGCTAGTAGTGCAAATGCAGTGGGAGCCTGCTAGTAGTGCAAACGCATAAGTACATGTGTTGTAGGCTCCCCTGCATGCACTTTTCACACGGACCGCTTGTGCTGTGGGCCCTGTGCAGTTTGCGTGTCCAGCGCACGCACAGAGATGATGCAACTCTTGTGCATCAGCTATCGGCATTAGGGCTCTAATACAGGACATCCGTAGCAGCACTTCGCTCGCTGTGGCTGCTGGATTGTGCGATGAGCGCAACTTCTTGGGAATTAGTGCAAGCCTGCCTGCTCTCCTGCTGCTGCAGGAGACACTGCGGCAGGAGTTTGCTGACCGCACGCTGCTGGCTGTTGCGCACCGGCTGCACACCATCATAGAAGCGGACCGTGTGCTGGTCATGCAGCAGGGCAGCGCAGTCGAGTATGGCGCGCCTGCTGCACTGCTCAAGGACGACGCAGGCCACTTCACAGGTACGCACAAGAGCCAGATGCACACAATGAAGTGCACTGCTACTGTCATGGCTGAAACGCGTCCTGCTGCCAGGACAGAATGCTGAAACGCGTCCTGCTGTCAGTCTTTCGTGGATTCATTGGTGCCATGCCAGCGCAAGCTGGGCTCCTATACGTTGCAGGCATACCGCAATGCTTGGCAGTGTATGACACATTGTCAGTGCCATGCAGCTGGTGCAGTCCTATTGTGTTTGCAACACATTACAATACGATACACTACAGTAGGTGTAATACGATACAATGCAATGATATACATTACAATACAGTACAGTACAGTTCAACACAGTACTATACAATGCATTGCAATGCAAGGTTTTGGGACAGCACCTGGCCCCTGGCCAAGCCCAGTGAGCTACTACTCCGCTCATGTTGTTCGAGTGTTTGCACCCGGTTGTGCTTTTGCTCATTACACAATAAGAACCTCCCAGGCACGTTTGTCCTTTTGAATAGGCTTATTTGCCCCAGCTTTTCAGCGCTATGCAGAGGCAAACGTGCAAATATGTGATTTGCGGATGCTACAATCATGTCCGCTTGGCTTTTATTCTGACAATTGCCGCGGTTGTGCCTTTGCCTGGTGTGTCACTCTTTGCGCAGGCATGGTCAGGGAGACGGGTGACGCCACCGAGAAGTTCCTGCGCAGCATGGCGGCTGGTGATGCGGAGGCTCACCGTGAACTTCACGACGCAGCCGCAGCAGCACTTGTGAACCTCTCGGTGCCATGTGCCTCTTCCGAGCCTGCCTGCCTGGCAGCGCTCGCTGCAAACTTAACACAAAGTGCGGCACAGCTGAACCAGCAGGTCAACAGGCTATTGCAGCTGCTGCAGACACAAGCGCATGATGCGCTTGACGCGCTTCAAACTGGCGCATATGCAGAGCAGCAGGCACAGTTGATTGGTGGGAATCTGGGAGGCAGCAACGGCGCTCCTGTTCACAGCAGCACACCATGCCGTACACATTCAGCGCAGCTAGGACCACTGCCAGCAGCAGGGACCAGCGCATCTGCGGGTGTGGAAACAACTGTCAGTAACTCAGCTGCTGACACCCTGCAGCAGCTCAAGGCAGCACTTGCAGCTACTGCACAGCTTCAGCATCTGACACATGCTGTTCAGCAGCTAGTAGACGCAGGCGCAGATGCGTCCTCAGCTGTCGGAGCTACGCTTGCGCAGCAAGGAAGTGACGCAGCAGCAGAAGAACACACGGCAAATGGCATGCGGCGCAGCAGCAAGCAGGACGAGTTCCAGGAGGGCTTGACAGGCAGCAACTCGCCGTTTACCGAGTTGCTGCAGCAGCAGATGTCAGGCTCTGCCTCTGGTAGCGCCGAAGCGGCAGCAGTAGCTGTGGCTGCTGCTGCTGCCAGCAGCAGCGACAGCATGGTTCCATACACATGCTTGGCAGCACCGGCTGCAGGTGTTGAGGCGGCGGGGGTGTCTGGTGTGGGGGGAAGCTTGGCAGCAGGTCAGGCCTGCGACACAGCGCAGCATGCTGCCGTCAGGAGGGGTGGTGCCGCACCTGGACGCAACAGCGCTGGCTTCACAGAAGCACAAGCTCGTGACAGCTCCGCCCTGTCAGGGCGCAGCAGTCAGTTCCTCAGACGTCTATCCCTTGAAGTCAACCCAGTTGGCAGCCACAAGGTCATTGGCAGCTGCGGCAGCAGAATGTCAGTGGACATGACACGGCAGAAGTAGCAGCATCGGCTGCAGCCGCAGCGGTTTAAACAGTCGTTGAGAGGAGGAGGATGGCGTGACTTTGAACCGCCGTGACCACCGGGAGCTTTTGAATTAACGGTGGAGAAGGATGCCGCGCAGTGGCTAAGCAGAGGAGGGCTGTTACGAGTTTAGTCAGGATTAGGGGCGCTTGCCATAGTGCAGCATGCCGGTGCGCCGGAGTCACTGGCCGAATCCAGATGATGGTTGATACATCCATATGTGCATCCATAACTCGTATACATGTACGCCATCCACAGCAGCACCGCGATCCGAGTGATCATTCCGGCCAGGGATGGCTTGTGGACTGGAGTTGGCGCCTGTGGATGACGCTGTGGACAGCCTGCAGTCATTGCACTGTGGACGAGGTGTGGATGACTTGAGGACGGGCTGGTCCCATAGTGTGGCCTGATCGTATAATGTTGTCCTGGCAGAAAAGTATTTCATTGACACCAGATGACACGTCGTGAAGTTTCGGAGGTAAAGCTGACTGGACGTGCCTTGACGGTGTCGGCAGATTGCGCAGCGAGTGGGCTGTCACTGTGGCGAGGCAGGTATCCCTAGCCCATGCCTAAGTTGTCCCTAGCCGTCCCTATGTAAAGAATGTAGCTATGTGCTGCAGCTGCATCCCTAAACCTGCTGCTGGCTGCCATGGGCTGAAATGTGCCCTGAAGAGCCCGTCACCACTTATATGTGCTTCCATATGTTGTGTTCTATGTATTTTATCGTTTTCAGAGTGTTGGGCGCACATGGCCAGGTGGCGGATCTGGCCTTGGTCGCTACTGCTGCCACAGTGTGCACGCAGCCATCAAGCCAGAAACCCCGCTGGCAGTACCGCCTCAGAATATTCATTGTATTGCTTGCTACTCCTTGTGGTGGCAACGCGGGTCAGGTACATCATGCCATGTGTTTTACATGCAGTACTGTCACTGATTGGCAGCAATACACCCTGGTCCCCACAGGTTCCTAGCTGCAGAGGCATCTGCGCGGCTATATATATAAAGCATATATGCTTTTAGATATCGGTGAACAACCGCTATTCGTATGCACGATCACAACCACTCGCTCGGCTCTTGCCTTTAACAGTCTGTCACTGGTACAAGGGGTTCAGCCCACCAGACGGCACCCGAAGCTGTGCAAGCACATAGCACAGCTGCAACAGCGGCTCCAGTTACTACTACGTCGACTGCTTATATATGTGTCATGATCATCGCTGCGACGGTCGCAGCCGCTGGTGGAGTAGGCGACAAGAAGCCCGCATCAGCCTGGGGCATGATGCCACTACAGAAAAAGTTTGCGTCACACTGTGTGCATGCAGCTGCATGCAGCCAGGCAGCATCGGCGGGGGGCAGCTGGTGCTGGGGACCGTTGACTACGGCAGAAAGGGGCAGTGTACACCGCGTAAAGTTCACGAGAATCGTGTAGACATGCCTGTAAAGTCCTTGACAACTTAGACGTTTACGATAGTTTTTTAGCGTTTACGGCGAAAACACAGCGGTAGACTGGACGTGGGTGGACGTCAACGTACGACGCTGTAGGTCCCCGAGCACGGGGCACAATACATGGATTTGATAACGTGCTTGAGATGCAAAGGAACTAAATGGTGACTGCGGCTTGAGCTTTGCTTACATTTCCCGCGTCGCGGTGTCCGTATACAGGATGTCTCAAAAGTTTTGAAAACGGAATGAGAGCTGTGCCGCAGATAGATAGATAGATAGATAGATAGTGGGGTTATACGGTGTGTTCATGCGGCATACGCCACCACAGACACCTGGTAAAATAGGAAGCTGCAAGCAGCTCAGCTCGGGCTGTCACTCTGAGGTTTTAACCCCAGAAAAACCTCTGTGCGTAAGGTATGACATTGGTTATGCTAGCATAACCGTCTTCCTTACGACACGCAATTTGGCTGCACTCTGGGAATCTTCGGGCATGAATGCAGTATTCTAATCAGTGTTGGTGACAGCAGTCTATACATCTTCCAGTGTAGATGACGCAACAGCTGGGCTCGGTGCCTGATGAGCTCGCATGACTCCATTGGCATGCCGCTGTACAGCCTGACTGGCCTGTATTCAGAACCAGCACAGGAAAAATAAAAATGAAGATAGACACACAACCAGCCTGGCTGTGGCCTTCTAATCCAACCTGTGGCTGATCTACACCCCCCCCCCCACTGCTGTGTGTGGAAAGCCGCAAAACAGCAGTGTGCTAAGCAGAACATACGGACCGCGCTACTGTCTGCTGGGCGGCTGAAGCTGCCGCTGCTGCTGTCGAGGTCCAAAATGAACCTGCTGGTGGTAGCCGCGGGAAGGGTGGATATAGGTCCTGGTGCGCGTAGGGCATGTCCTCATCTTCGGAGCTTGCTGGCTCCCCCTCTGCTGGCGGGTTGCCGGCGGGTGAGCACCCGCGCGTTACCCTGCCTCTCCTGCTGCCTGCCGCTGCAGCTGGCTGTGGCTAGTCCAAGTGCAAACAGATGTGTTAGTGACGCCAGTCCGACATGCGGAATGCACCAAAGGTGCAGCAAAGCCACTGCCCATGCTGCCCCATAATTACTGCTGCTTGCTGCTTCTGCTGCAACTGCCGCACTAGGGGGGCTAGCTCTGGTGGGATGCTGAAACCTGTCACGTAACAAGCCACGAAGGCCGGCTGCAGCGCAAATGCTGCAGCCAGTGCGGCTGCCAGCGCGTGTTCTGCTGGTGCCATGACCAGCAGCGGTGCTGGCATGCCGGGGTTGAGGGGCAGGAACGCCCCCCCCAGCCTGCGTCCAGTAAGCCTGTAGCTGCTGGCTGCAGCAGATTGGGTCTGCTGCTGCCATGCAGCGACTGAAGTCCAGTTGCTGCAGCAAGGGCTGCAGCTCGCCTGGCGGCAGCAGCACGCTCGGCAGCGGCAAAGGTGGTGGCTGCCGCCGCTGCTGCTGCTGATGGTACTGCATGCTGCCAGCTGCTGCAGCGTCATCTGAGTCCTTCTCAGGAATGGTGATGCCGGTGGGCAGCTGTTGTTCTGCTGGCATGAGCCACTTGCGGAGCGCTGCTGTCGTGGCTGTGTGGCTGTCACCATCCTCGTACACAACTGTAAAGTACTGCGGGCGGAACTGCTTGCCCCTGTACTGCACTCTGCCCCAAAAAGTCTTGGTGCTGCCGGTGGCTGGATCCTTGAACGGCCGGCAAACAAGCCTGCCATGCAGGGCTTCAGCTGCGCTGTCGCGTCTGCGCATGGCAGCATCAGGATAGATGTTGGGCAGCGCTGCCTGCTGCTCAAGCTGATCCCGTTGCTGCTCCCTGGCTGCTGCATCTGCTGCTGTCGCACCCTCATCTATGCACTGCGGGCATAGCCAATAACCTGATGGGATGGACGGCAGCGGTGGCTGCAGGCAGTGTGTGTGGTAGCCGGTGTTGCAGATGTCACAGAGAAGGAGCTTGGAATCTGGCTCTTCCCTGTTGCACACCTCACAGACGATGGCGTCTGTCTCGTTGGCCAGCAAGGGGTCAACTGTGCCGTCAATGAAGGGTAAGTGGCAGGGTGCACAGTGCTCCTGGTGCACTTCTGCCGTTCTGCCGCACTTGCCCTGCAGCACAAGCACACCTGAGGGCCTGATTGCAGAGACCCTGAGCATGGAGGGCCTGGCGTTTGGCTGCAGGGTGCTGTGTCGCTGCAGCTGCTGGATGTACACATAGTCCCCGGCCTGATACCGGTAGACCCTTGGCTGATAGCTGCTGCTTCTGACCTGTGCATAGCGTTTGAGGTCTCTGTGCTGCGCGATGCTGAGGTTGGCAAGGGCTTCAGGGCACTGCCGCTGCACCAGCTGCTTACGCTGCAGGAGATCTGTTGCTGCTGCTGACGGGTCATCATAATCAATGGGAGCTGCCATGCTGCTGCGGATGGCTGGTGGGATGACTGGCTGCCTGGCGTACAGCAGCTCGTACGGGCTGAACCCGGAACTGCTGTTGGGTGAGCAGCGATAGGCCAAGGTGATCCAGGCCACATCAATGTCCCAATCATCGGTGCTGTGGTTGGCGGCGCACATGGTGCGGAGTGCACGCTTCACCACGCCAACAGCCCGCTCGGCCTGCCCGTTGGCCTGCGGGTGTGCCACTGAAGTGGTGCAGTGGTCGATGAGGCTGTCCAGCAGCAGCTGGGCAAAGGCTCCCTCGGTAAACTCGGTGCCGTTGTCGGTGACCACCTGCCCTGGGGCCGCGTAGCGTGCGAGCACATGCTGCAGGAAGGCATAGGCCACGGATGAAGGCTCCTTGTTTGGTTCGGGGACAGCTTTGAGAACCTTTGAGAAGGCCTCTACTGCCACCATGACGTAGCGCGAGCCCCGTTTGGTCTCAGGGAGGGCCCGGCAAGGTCTACATGCCAGCGGAAGCCCATGCTGCTGATGGGAATAGGCTGCAGCTGCTCTGACCTGCTGTTGAAGCTGGCACGGACTCTGCTGCAGTGCTGGCACTGCTTGAGGACAGCTGCGGTGTCTGCAAGCATCCCATGCCACCAGTATTTGGTCTGGAGCAGGGCTGCTGTGCGGCGCACACCGAAGTGCCCACATTGCTTGTGGTGGGAACTGACGAGCTGCTCACGCTGCTCTGGCTTTGGTACCACCTTCTGCTCGCCTGAGGGCAGCAGGCGGTAAAGTTGCTGATGCTGCTGGTCCCAGCGGTAGAGCTTGAGACGTTGCTGCACTCTGTCGCGCTCCTGTGGAGACAACGCTGCTGGAATCTGCCCCTGCTGCAAGGCTGTGAGAGTTGGGTGATCAGTCCAGACCTCACTGTTGTTGCTGCTGGCTGCGAGAGCTTCCTGCGCTGCTGCCACTGTGAATACTGCTTGCAGCTCAGAAAAGCTGAAGCCGTGATGTGCTGCGTGGCTGCAGCAGCCGCTGTTCGGCCGCTGCTGCTGCTGCGGTGCCCAGGCACTGCTGGTGCTGCTGGATGGTCCAGCAGAGCGCGGTGCATGGGAGTGCTGCCCGGTGCAGGCACTGCTGCCGCCGCTGGCTGGGCCAGCAGGGCGCGGTGCCTGCTGGTGTTTCTGTGCTGATGTTGGTCCCTGCAGGTGGAACCACCATGATTGTGCAATGGCGAAGAGGCAGTGCAGGGTGTTGGCGTCCATGCACTGGCCCAAGGCTGAACATCTGTCCCTGTCGGACAGGCCTTCTGCTGCTGTGCTGCCGGAAAGGTAGCCGAGGGCAACTTCTCTCTCCACTACGAGGGGCTCATCCCAAGCAGGTGCTGCGGGGTTGCTGTAGTCCAGGATGCTGCCAGGCTGGCCGGGCCTGAAGGCATAGGGCTGCTGCTTGCCCATGAGTGTGGGCCATGCTGCCCTGGTCTGCCCTGGCTGGTTGCAGGGGTAAAAGGGCGGCCTGTCGGCCCGATGGACTGGCTGTGCTGCCCTGTTAGATTGGAGGGCGAGCTCAACCGTGCGCCCCTCAGGTCTGGGCACAAACTGCAGTGTTGCGCTCAGCTGCTGGGGGGTGCATAGGTTAGTCCAAAAATTGCGGAGCCGGTGTGCCGTGCTGCCAAGCTGGGCAGCATCCACGGGCGTTGGCAGCCCGATGATCTGACACACCTGCTGAAAGTCTGTGCTGGCGATGCGTTGGTTGTGGTGGAACTGAAACGCAACGTTCTCCAGCAAATATGCTGGCGGCTGCGTAGGCTGAAGCTGCTGCAGCGTGCCAATGATGCGGACAAGGTCATGAAGCAAGCATGCACGCCTGCCAATCATGCCTTGACTGCGCCCTGCTGTAGATAGGTCCTGACAGGGCCAGCCAGCAACAACCAGCCACTGCGCTGCTGGCGACTGTGCTGCTGCTTGCTGCAAATGCTGAGAGGTAACAAGTGTGACGTCTGCTGGTAAAGTGCTGAAGGCACCAGCAAGTGCCTCTGGCTGTAGCAGGGCTGGATACCTGCACTGTAATCCTCTGACCCGATGCAGGGCGATGCGTTGTGCCGTGGTGTCGGTGTCGGAGTAGTAATACTGTCGCACTGGGATGCCGTTGCGTAGCACCATTTCCAGCCCGGCGCACAGTCCGCCGAAGGGCTCGTAGAGTGTGATGCCCTGACTGACTGCTGCGGGAAAGAAGGAAGCTGCCACTGGCTGTGTGCTGAGCTGCTGCGTGGGGCGAATGCCAAGGTGGTCTGGCATGCCCAGGTAGCTGCCTGGTAGTGCTGTTGCTGGCGGGGCACAAGGTGCTGCGCTGCTGTAGAGCGGTGCCTGTGCTGCCTGCTGTGCGCTGAGCTGCGGTGTGGGAAAACTGCCACGCTGTTGTGGACTGTCCTGTTGGCTGCTCGCTGTTGCTGTGGTTGGTTGGGCAGGAGGCGCTGCGCTGCTGTATTGCGTGGCCTGTACTGCCTGTTGAACCCTCTGTGCGCTGAGCTGCGGTGTAGGGAAAACTGCCACGCTGTTGTGGACTGTCCTGTTGGCTGCTCGCTGTTGCTGTGGTTGGTTGGGCAGGAGGCGCTGCGCTGCTGTATTGCGTGGCCTGTGCTGCCTGTTGAACCCACTGTGCAGCTGCGTGTCGCAGTTGCTGCTGCTGCCATGCCATGGCGGGGCAGCTGTCGTTGTTGCTGTTGTCAAAAATGAAGCCCCAGTACCCCCCCCAGCAGT
This sequence comes from Tetradesmus lagerheimii, assembly GCA_902809745.2. Classification (NCBI taxonomy): domain Eukaryota; kingdom Viridiplantae; phylum Chlorophyta; class Chlorophyceae; order Sphaeropleales; family Scenedesmaceae; genus Tetradesmus; species Tetradesmus lagerheimii. The sequence continues at coordinate 11,515 of CADDIJ020002178.1, read as the reverse complement.
GTGGCCGGGGGCGGCGTGAAGTCTTCAAGGTCGCTGCCGGCTGCACTGATGGCTGTGAGGGCTTGGAGGGCGTAGTGTTGGACAACGCTGTCGGTGGGCTTGGCGGTATGGGCGGTTGTTGCAAGGTGGGACGACAGACGGTCTGGGAGAGCGCCAGCAGCAGCAGCTGCTGGCCCAGCAGCTTGCGCCGCCAGGCCTACTGATGCTGAAAAAACCCACTGAGCTGCAGCGGCGCTGCTGGCTGCCGCTGAGTTCGCTGCGTGCATGCCCAAATCAAGGGCAAGCTGGTCGTGCGTGTACACAGTGGTGTCTGGGCTGCCATTCGCCAACAGCACTGCTGGCAGAGCCCAGGAATCTGTCGCTGTGTCTAACCTGCTGCCTGTCCAGTCCGCTGTGCAGGCTGTTGGCTCCCTGCTGGGCACATCTGCTGGGTTGTCAATCCCTGCCCTATGTTGAATGCTGAACCTGTACTCAGCAATGGCCATGAGCCACCGGGCCTGCTGTCCCACTGGTGATTTCTGTGTAAGCATCCATAACAGGGCTCTGTGGTCTGTTATGAGCTGAAAATGCTTGCATAGAAGGTATGGCCTGAATGCCCTGATACCATAAACAGCTGCCATCATCTCCCCCTTCCAAGCTGGGTAGTTCTGCTCAGCTGTGTTAAGGCTGCGGCTGACACAGGCCACTAATCCTTCATTGCCTGCTGTGTCGACCTGATTAAGCACTGCAGCGATGCCAGTGGAACTCCAGTCGGTGTAGAGCCGGTACTGGGCGTCGCGGGCTGGTAGCTGCAGGGCAAGGCCAGGTGTGGTGAGCTGCTTCTTGAGCTCAACGTAGGCCTGCTGCTGCTCTGGGCCCCAGATGAAAGTGGCGCCCTTGTTGAGCAGACCGTAGAGGGGCTTGGCGATGCGTGCCATATTGGGAATATAGCAGCGGTAGTAGTTGAAAAGCCCAAGGTGGGCTTGCAGTCGCTTGACGTTGTTGGGCGGCTGCAGTGATGTCATGGCGGCAATCTTGGCAGGGTCAGGCTTGAGCTCCGTGGCGTTGATCAAGTGGCCTAGGTATGGCAGGCAGTCTGTAGCAACAATGGTTTTAGCTGGATGTGCCCGCAGCCCAACCTTGGCAAAATGCTCAAACAGCCTATCAAGCTGTGCCATATGCTCCTCAATGCTGTCACTGAAAATGCACACATCATCAACAAAAACACAACTGCAGCCCTCAAGGCCGGCAGCCTGGAGCTCGTACTCCATGGCTCTCTGGAACACAGCAGTTGCGTTGACATGCCCAAAAGGCAGGCGATGAAATGCATACACATGTGATCGCCACCTGAAGCATAGTTGCAGCTTGGTGTGGTGCTCCAGACCCAGCGCAAAAAAGCCGCTGCGCATGTCAATTTTGCTGAGGAAGCGTGCCCCGCTCATGCGGCGGAACAGCTCCTCAGGCGTAGGCATGCTATACTTATCAACAACTGAGTTGGCATTCACCAGACGTAAATCAATGGCAAAGCGCCTATCAGTCCAGCTGCCGTCAGGTGCCCTTTTCATGGCCAAAGTGACAGCTGCACAGTGGCGGTTAGTAGAGGGCACCTCAAAGATATTGCCAGCTGTGAGCATTTCTTTGACTTTCTCATCACCGATGACCAGTTCTTCCTCTACATAATGCCGTGGCGGCTGCCACATAGGTTTTGTGCTGTCTTTTAGCTCAAAGCTGATGGGACCGTGCGGCCCTACATACTCTGGCAGCTGGCTCATAGAGTAAGCAAAGCTGCGCTCCTTGTGCTTCTGGAGCAGCTCAATGACGGCTCTATTCTGTTCGGCTGTTAGGTCTGGGTGATTCCCGATGATCCACTGACCAGTGGGGTGCACAGCCCATCTGATGTCGTGTGGATCCTCGGTAGCACTCTCTAGGGAGAGCTGATCCAGAGCTGCAGGATCAGCCTGGTACCAGCGTATGGCAGTGGGGCTGCCATTGCCCTGGTCGTCCTCTTCACCAGCAGCAGCGAAACCTGCTGCGCCGCAGCGCAGCAAGCTCGCCCCCTAGTAGCTGCATGGCCTGCTGTGGTTGCAGGCCTGCTGATGCTGGCTCCCAGTGCTGCCTCCCCTGCACGCTGTTGCCAGTGCCCATGGCGCCGCTGATGCCGCTGTGGAGCTGCATAGCTGTTACTGACACGCCAGTGCTGGAGAGGCACATGATGAAGAGCAGCGCTGAGCATGCTGCGAGCGCCCTACAGCTGAGCCGTGTGCGTGGACGCTGTGCCCTTTCTGCAGCAGCAGCTGCTGCTGCTGCTGCTTCCTCCCGTCGCAGTCTAGCAAGGGCTGCGATGCGGCGCTTGCGCCGAATGGTGGTGCTGTACCTTCGTTTTCTGCCATGCATGGGCTGTGCTGCATGGTAGGCCTTCACTGCTGCTGCCTGCTGCTGCTGTTGAAGCACCACCTTGGGGTTTGGTGGCGGCGGTTGCGGTGCCGGCACCTTGCAGAGGACAGCCTTGCCAGCTGCTGTCAGCAGCTTGCTGCCCAGCCAAGAGGTCAGTCCGCAGGTGGGCACGTCCAGGCAGTAGTAGTACATGCCCAGGATGAACGCCAACAGCAGCGCCAAAAGGGCGCTGCCGTAGTGCAGCAGTGGTGTGCGCTGCTGCTGCCGCTGGTGGCAGCCGCAACTGGTGGCCACCACTGGTGTGTTGCCCTGCTTGAGCAGCCAGGTGGGCTTGCCGCACTCAAGGCAGCTGCCGTGTGCGTCACCATGCAGCTGCTGCAGGGTGTGTGCTGATGCTTGCCAGGTCTCGCAGCCTGGCATGGAGGCTGGTGTCTCCACATACTGCGGCTGTTGCATGCATTCATCCTTCCTGGCAGCAGCGTTAGCGGTGCTGCTGCCGCTGCAGCGTGGTGCGGCAGAAGCTGTGCTGCCGCTGCCTGCAGCAGCCGGGCTGCAGGTGGCTGCTGCGGGTGGAGTTGCAGCAGTGTCCTGCTGCACTGGCTGCTCGGCAGCTGCAGCTCCTGCGACTACAGGCACTGACAGATCAGCAGGGTCCAGCTGCGGGCCACTGCTGCTGCTGCTGCCGCTGCAGCTGAACTCACATGGCAGCTCGGTGCACAGCTGCCCTGCTGCGCCAATGAATGCAGCGGGTGTACTGTGCCTGCCAGTGAATCCTGGCGGTGTGCTCTGAGCACCCGCCGCATTGTAGTCGCCTGAGGGCGCGCCGTTGATGGGCCGTGGGTGGCTAACTTGCACCGGAATGCCGTTGAGCAGGGAGAGGTCCCTGCTGGGGGCGTCTGGGTACCAGACCAGGTGCTGGTAAGCGGGGTTCACGTGGCCAAAGTGCGGCTTCAGGGTCTCCGTGTCCAGGATGAGGTTGTACATCCCGTTGGCATCGCCCTGGATGACGCTGAGGCCGCGCGACAGCTCCAGCTCCAGTGGCCGCTTGGTGTGCGGCCCCAGAACCAGCTTCACGCTTCCCATGGTGCGCCCAATGATGCAGGGACGCACCTGACCGTCAATCTGCTTGAGGGCCGGCTGCACATCCAGCGTATACTGGATGCTGTGCAGGTCGCAGAACTTTTGGGTGATCAGTGCAATGTTGCAGCCGTCATCAACTGCCACGTTGCGGATGGCAACCTCGCGACTGCCGAAGATAAGCTTGAGGTACCCGGGCTCCCCAGGCAGGGGATCCTTGATTTTGTGAAGGCAGCGGCGGGCGCTGCAGTAGGCCTCGTAGTCCAGCTCCTTGATAGGGAAGAGGAGCCGTGGTGCGCGTGCAGCAAACAGCCAGCTGATCTGGTCGCTACTGCTGTTGCTGCAGCTGCTGCTGTTGCTGCTGCGGCCACCGGCAGGAGCGCTTACTGCTGGCTTCACTGACAGACTGCTGCTGCGGGAGACTGCTGCTGCCGCTGCGGTGGCCTGCTCTGCGGCTGTCGCTGCCTGCCTGACCTGCACCAGCAAGGGCAGCAGCTCCTCCTGCATGGCCTTCGTCATGACTCCTGTCACACGTGCTGCCAATGCCTGCACAAACTCCTCCAGAATGTCTAAGCTGATGCTGCCCTCTGGGAAGTCCAGCTTGGCTGCTGCTGGCTGAAGCACCGTTCCTCGCCTGCCGCCTGCTGCGGTGTTGGGATCAGCAGGCACGACCTTCTCCCCAGGTGTGAAGGGCTTGAGGTCGGAGGGCTTCAGTCTTGTATTGGTGCGGGTCTGGGCTCCCGCTGCGGCTGTGCTGCTGGTGTTGCTGGTAGCCTTTGCTGCACAATCCTCAGCAAGCTGTGAGATCAGCTCCTGAAAGGTATATATGTGCGTGCGGTATACAAAGGGGGCTTGCAAAGCAGTGCTGCAGAGCCTTGGGTGCATAAGAAAGTGGCCCAGTGGTAGCTGGCATGTGGGCATGATGGTACATGCAGCACCGTTGATGGCTAGGACTGCATGAACCCCCATGGCCCCTGCCTCCCTTGGCATGACTGTAGGGCATGTGCAGAATGAAATAAACCATCTTGCATAATCAAGAAATTCATAGACCAATCCATGCTGCTGTGGCAATCCAGACTGCAACAACCCTTTCCATGGGACCAGCAAGTAGCCCTGCAAATGACTTTGCAGCAACTGCTGGCAGGCACCACAGGCGGCCGCTATATGCTCACATTTCACCACTGCATGCGACTCCACCGCTCACCTGGTGCTGCTGCGGTAAAGCATGGGCCACCAAGGAATGGCAGATGATGGCGCATGCAAAGGGGCAAGGCAGGGCAGAGCAGGGCAGCACAGGTCCACATAAGTGTTGCATGCAATGGGCATAACTGTATGCATGCAGCATTCAGCAGTGCAGGACGGTAATATGGCACTCTTATGTTGTCTTTTGACATCACAGCGAGCACACTTCAATCAACAATGTGTGCAGTGTGTGTAGTTGCATTTGGGAGGGCAGAGTTTTATAGCAGGAGATACAACGTCTTTGATGTAGTTATGCACCTCAAATACCATGCTGCTGCTGACAGGCAGGCACGCATGATATTGGTAGTGAGCATGCTGCAGGTGGTGGTGCATTCCGTGCACCTGACCACCAGGGCTGCTACTGCATGGGGTTTCACGGCTGATGCTGATGACTAGCAGACATGCATGACAGCTCGCATGCTGCATAATCAGGTGCAGGTTGTACTCCTGACAATGAGCCATGCTGTTGCATGGGGTTGCACTGCTGCTCCACACACAGCAGCAAGCAATGCTGGTTTGGCAGGCTTGCCACAAGCGCCATTGCAAGCACACACACGACTCACCTGCTGCTGCTGTGGGTTGAAAGAAACAGCCAGGTGGGAGCCGTGAAGAGCACATGCAAAAACACACAGGCAGGGCCAGGTTCAGCAAAAGGTCAAACAAAGAAGCTTGCAGCATGAAAGCACAGTGGCATGCAGCACACAGGAGCATGCAGGAGGGTGTTGCAGGCTGTGTAACTAACTATTAGTCAGTAACTAACTAACTAAGCACGCTAAGCAGGGTGATACCACGGTATCAGATGTAATTGTTGTTGCTGTTGGTGGTGATTCATCTGTACTGAGGCTATCGATGTACATGCGGCGGCCACAAGACTACTTGCACGGTGGTGTGTACACCTATATTGCAAGTACCTGCTGTGCCTAGCTGCGTGATACCTAGAGATGGCAATAAATTACCATTTATGTCATTTCCAGGTCCTGCCAACCACATCGTGTTACAATGTCAGTAACATTGATGTCCAGGACTGTGCCAACGGGATAACATATGGTGTTATGGTGGGTTTTAGGTTGGTTTTCACCCCCACACCTGGCCATGTTATGGCTCCAACCATAGTCAGCTCGGTGAGACCAATAGTGTCTGGGATTGTCGGTGTTTTTCAACACCCGTTTAGAAAGCCATACCCCAGCTCTACTCACCTGGCTCCTATGTTTTGGCCCCATAGCAGCAGAAATCCAGTGCATGCCCAATTACAAATATAATTTCTTTCTCTCTTCATGACCACTAATTTGTATGACAAGGATACCAACACTGTAGGCTGTGTAACTAACTAACTAACTAACTAACTAACAAAAGCAGTCCTATTCAGGGTGGGCTGTGCTGGGTGGGTTCTGAGGTTCTGTCATGGCAGTGCTACTGCTCAAGTCAGCTGGTGATTTCATGCTGGGCTGGCCGCAGGGCCCTTTATGTTCCTGTTTTGTCGCTTCGCGACAAACATTCTGCCGCTTCGTGGCAGTGGTAGACGTTGCAATGGCTTCAATGGAAGAGTTGCAATCCGAGATTACGGCACTCAAGAACGAAGTCGCACGCTTGAGTACGCGTTCCGAGGACAGAGCTCCTGCGAGTAGGGCGTCTGAGCCTCCAGTTGTCGTGCCCCCTGCTAGCACCAACGTGTGTCTGCCTGCAGCCGTTGGTGACCTTCCTCACGTGGCCGACAATCCAGTTCCTCGCTTTGCTAACGCTCCTAAAACTGCGGCGCTTTTAGATTTGCGCATGGACAGCTGTCGACAGCTGTCCGGACAGCTGGACAGCTGTCCCTGCAGGGGCTTTGTCGCTGTTAGCCAGGGGGGCAGCGCGGCTATGCAGCACGAGTACCGCTGGTCAGCTAGTGCCTTCAGCTATCTTAAGGATAGTGTAGCACAGCTGGAGCGCATTATTCCAGCGCTGCGGCAGGAGGCGGAGCGCCGGGCCTTTGCAGTGCTGCTGGTGCACTTTAGCAGCGTGCTGACTCTGATGGAGAAGCGGCTGGACTTCCTAAAGCTCTTTGGAGAGCACAGGACCAGCGAGCCAGGTCTGGTTCAAGCAGTGGAGAACGCTATTGCTGGCACTGCAGACCTGCCTATCACTTCCAGCACTGTGCTAGATGCAGTAGTCAACTACAGGGACAAGAAGACCATAACTGCCATCAAGCAGGGTGCTTCCATGGACTACAACATGTCAGGGCAGGGGCGCGGCAGCGGCCGTGGCCGTCGAGGCCGGCAGGGCCAGCAGCAGCAGCAGGGGGGCAGGCACCCTTACAACACCCGACAGCAGGCTGCAGATGGAGCAGCCGGTGAGCACTAGGGTGTATGTGGAAAAAGTTGCAGGGTTTGGCTGGGCGGTGGGAGGCTTTGGGTGCAGATCCTGAGCTTGTGCAGGCCTTGCGGTATGGTATTGTGCCAGAGTTTCACCAGCTTCCGCGGCCTTACGATTATGGAGGGCTGTGGCTAGAAGGTGAGCAGCTGCAAGCGTGGGAGGCGCTGCGAGATCATTACTTGAGCATTGATGCTATCAAACTAGTTGATTCGCTCAAGTGGTGCAAATACAGATTAGTGTTCATGAAGAGAGAAAGAAATTATATTTGTAATTGAGCATGTACTGGATTTCTGCTGCTATGGTGCCAAAACATAGGAGCCAGGTGAGTAGAGCTGGGGTATGGCTTTCTAAACGGGTGTTAAAAAACACCGACAATCCCAGACACTATTGGTCTCACCGAACTGGCTATGGTTGGAGCCATAACACGGCCAGGTATGGGGGTGAAAACCAACCTAAAACCCACCATAACACCATATGTGGGTTTTAGTTAGTTAGTTAGTTACACAGCCTACAGTGTTGGTATCCTTGTCATACAAATTAGTGGTCATGAAGAGAGAAAGAAATTATATTTGTAATTGGGCATGCACTGGATTTCTGCTGCTATGGGGCCAAAACATAGGAGCCAGGTGAGTAGAGCTGGGGTATGGATTTCTAAACGGGTGTTGAAAAACACCGACAATCCCAGACACTATTGGTCTCACCGAACTGACTATGGTTGGAGCCATAACACGGCCAGGTATGGGGGTGGAAACCAACCTAAAACCCACCATAACACCATATGTTATCCCGTTGGCACAGTCCTGGATATCAATGTTACTGACATTGTAACACGATGTGGTTGGCAGGACCTGGAAATGACATACAGCGGCCTCACAGGGTGTGACATTCTCTCGCCACACACAGTACATTAAAATGCCCTTCTGACACATGATCACACACAAATAATTGACTCAAAATGACAAGGTGTTTGTTGAGTTGATGAACTTGCTGGAAGGTTCCAGCTGCGATGCGTCTACCAGTGTAACAGTAACTTTTTTCTGCTGCAGCGCAGCATAAATATAGGTGTACCAAAAATATCATTAGAGATGGCAAAAAAGCCAACGCACAGCCATGACAACCAGCAGAAGGTTCAGCCCTCTGCGTAGCTCTCCTCTGGGGTAACTACCGGGGCCTCGCTCCCACTGCCCTGATTGAGATCAATTTCCCCTGCCAGGCCCTCCGCATCGCGTAGCAGCCGTGCCAGCAGCTCCTGATCCACACCTGGTGACTGCCACCCTGCATCTGGCAGCTGCACCTCCCCCCTCTTCTTCCAGCCGCGCCCCTCTGCCGTCTGCACAGCCGCCCAGGCATGCAGAGCAGCACACAACTTGTAGGGTGCCACACTCGAATCACGTGGTACAACCAGGGGCTTACCATGGACATGGCTCCAGCACAGCCTGTCTTTTGAGCCCCGCACACAAACAGCATCCCTCGGTTCACCCATGCTAGTTGCCTGCTCAGTCCCAGCCTTCACTCCTGGGGGGCAAAGAATATCACCTCCCCGAGGCTGCAGCAGGCTACTGTTGAGGACCTCTATCTGCACGGCATACAAAAAAGAGCCGCATAATTTATGAGAGAGTAGTTACATGTGGGTCCAGTCACCATCTTAGATGGTATGAGCCACCCCAAATGAGCACAGAGTCAACACGTGACAAAAGGAGATGAGCGCTCGATGCAACACATTGACGCCATCAGATGAGCACAAGTTCTCTCCAGGATAAGCAAGCAATTATATCTAATTGATAGATTCACTTTGCAACAAGAGGCAAAAAGAGGGAAGGAAAGATACAATAACCATAGCATTTTTCTAGCATACCTGTAGAGTCCCATCCGGCTGCGTCAGCAGGCACCACTCCTGCCTATCAAAAGCCTTCTCAATCTTCTTGTGCATGAAGATGATGTTGCGCGGTGAGTGGACACTGACTCCCAGGTACCCCTGCAGATAGTGAGGACAAGTGTTCTCAAAGTCAGCACAAAAAGGAAGGCATAGGCAGTAAACACCCAACAAAGTAGGCAACACAGGAAGTCGATCTTAGCTCTTGCAGCAAATGCAAGGCCCTCATGTGTGTACCCACTGCCATAGGTGCCCAATCCACCCTCAGCATGTGTCCTGCAACGACTTCTGAGTCCAGAAAGTACCGGTCAGACACCATGCAGAGCACCTGCTGCACCCCATTAACCTCCCGAGCCACATTGTACGCTGCCATGGCAGGGGTGCGGTCCTGCTCTGACTTGAGGGAGGATGAGGTTGGCTTCAGCTGCTGTGCGACAACGAGCTGCATGAGCTTGCTCATCATGTCCTCCTTGGCTGCCTGCTGCAGCTCCAGCTGCTTCAACAACTCCTCCTTTTGTGCATCCAACAGCTGCTGCAACTGCTGCTTGTCTTGCTTCTGTGCATCCAACAGCTGCTGCAACTGCTGCTCAACCTTGGCTGCACATCACAATGAGGGCAAGCGAAGGGCTGTGTAATGCTAGCAAGGAAAGAGGAGGGTAGGCTGCAGGGCCCCCAGCATTGCAGAACAGTGGGACATGGCAGCTCATGCTTTTTCATGGTCCCCAGCAACAGAAATGCTTTGCAAACACCGGCTGCTCAGCTTTTCTTGCACGCGTGCAATTGCTGCCCAATTGCCTTCTCAGCATCCTCAGCAGCCTCGCTAATGCTGATCATTAGCCAACTTTCATGACAACAGTGACTAGCATGCTGCAGATGGTGGTGCATGTTGTGCTTGATAGCCATGAGTGCTCCTGCATGGGGTCTCACGGCTGCTTTGCATACAACAACAAGCAATGCTGGTTCGACAGCCTTGCCACAAGCACCATTGCAAGCACATGCATGACTCACCTGCTGCTGCTGTTGTGGGACAAGACAGAAGCCAGGTGGAGAGCGGTGAAGGGCACATGCAAGGACACGCGGGCAGGGCGATGTTCAACAAAAGGTCAAAGAATATCGCCTCATGAAAGCACATTGGCATGCAGCACACAGGAGCATGCAGAATGGTGTTGCACGGCTGCCTGGTATTGTGTTCTGGTGCAGCATGTAATAACCAAGCTTGCATGATCAATAGGTTCATAGACTACTCCGTGCTGCTGTGGCAGCTCAGGCTGCAGAAACCTTTCCATGGGACCAGCAAGTAGTCATGCAGAAGAGTTTGCAGCAACCGCTGGCAGGCGTCACAGGCGGCCGCTAACATGCCACCAATGCATGCAACTCCAATGCTCACCTGGTGCTGTTGTGGTGTAGCAAGGGCCACCAAAGAACGGCAGATGATGCGCAAGCACAGGAACAGGTCAAGGCAGCACGTGTGTCAAGCACAGGCTGACAATGGTGTTGTGTGCAATGAGTATATCGTCGCATGCGCAGCATCCAGCACTGAAGGACGGTATTCTGTTCTTGTCTTGTTGACACCGCATTATGCTTTGACGGCGCAGAGTGCACATAAATAGCAATCAATGTGTGCAGTGTGCATGGTGCATAATGCACTTGGGAGGGCTAAGTCTTACAGCAGGCACATACAACAAAGCGCAGCATAAGCCATCGCATGGTGCTGAACCTTAGATGCCTCGTTGATGTTAACCATAGTGACATTCATGACAGCTAGCATGCTGCAGATGGTGGTGCAGGCGGCGCGCCTGAGAAACAGGACTGCAGCTGCATGGGGTTTCACAGCTGCTCCACACACAACGGCAAGCATCGCAGGTTTGGCAGGTTTGCGACAGCACCATTGCAAGCACATGCATGACTCACCTGCTGCTGCTGTGGGGACGAGAGAAGAAGCCGGGTAGGGAGCCATCAAGAGCACATGCAAGGACACGCGGGCAGGGCGCTCAGCAAAAGGTCAAACAAAGAAGCTTGCAGCATGAAAGCACAGGGGCACGCATCACATAGGAGGATGCAGGAGGGTGTTGCAGGGCTGCGTGGTATTTCACAAGTGTTCAAGCATGCCTCATGACACGGCTTTACAAGCACATCGTAAATTACGCTCTAGTAAAGGGCTGCTTGGTGGGCACGCGCAGCATGTGATAACCCAGCTTGCATCTATATATATAAGCAAACATCTTGGGGTCCTGTTTTTGGGGAAAAACAGGCGCGACTCACGCCGGCAGGCCGCCAGCACGCCTTCATTGTAAACAGCTAAATTAGGGGCATCATCTGTGAGGGCCTGGGGGCAAGTGGTGGCCCCTGCTGGGAGAACGGGCAGCAGGAGACCCTTCGAAAGCGATTTTCTCGCAAACGGCGAAACAAAACCCCCTGTCCTCCCCCCCGCAAACGATTTGTTTTGGAACGATCTATAAACTCAGCGAGCGTCGGCGGCATCAGAGGGCGCCTGTGGATGTCCACAAAAGTGAGGATGTTAGAAGTTGTGTGAGAGTGCCCCAGTGCGCAGCTATCGCCGCAACACGAACAAAGGGTTACATTGTTTGCTCCGCAACA
>CADDIJ020002176.1:0-26438 GCA_902809745.2 Tetradesmus lagerheimii | reverse complement strand
ATGTGGGGCCCGCACAAAATAGACCTGTTTGCTTCGGCGAAAAACACGCACTGTCACTGCTTCTACAGTTTGTTCCAGTGCCCTGGCAGCAGGGGCGTTGATGCCCTGCTGCAGCCATGGTCTGCTTGGGGCAATGCCTTTGCTTTCCCGCCTGTCACCACCTCAATGTTGCTGCGGGTTGTGCAGAAAGTGCGCGAAGAGCGTGCAAATGTTACGGTGGTGGTGCCGTTGTGGCCGGCTCAGCCTTGGTTTCATGAGCTGATGCTGCTTGCGGGTGACAGCTTCCAGCTGCCTTGTTCGACGCTCACCGGCCCTATGGCTCGGCGCCACAGTTCCTGGCCCTTGCTAGCTGTTCGCATCGAGCACTAGCTTGCAGATGGTCCCGCAACTAGGTGTTTGCTGCGCAAAGGCTGCGTGTTGGGCATGCGTGTGTACAGCGTGCTGCTGCTCAGCATTTGATTTGCTGTTGCTGCTGCTTGCAGCAGTTGTCGGCTCCAGCACTACATTCAGAGGTTTGAAGGTTGGCAGCATGTGTGCTTGCTGCAGTGGTGGTTTGTGCTGGTGGTTGTGTGTTTTGGTTTGCGTTTGCTTCTTCTGCTGCTTCTCGCAGCAGTTGTCGGCCCCAGCCCTGGATTCAGCGGTGTAGGTTTGGCAGCGTGAGTGTTTGCTGCGTTAGTGGTGTGCGCTGGGGTGCGTCTGTTTGTTTGCCTGCCACATGTGTTGTGGCTTCTATCTGCGCGCCGTGTTGCGGCGGGCCAGGTGGGCTGCAAGCCTTGCTGCTTGCAGCCCTCCCCCTTCCTGTTCCGCTGGTCTTTTCAATGTGGCTATTGGCTGAGGCTACCTGACCAGCAGTTTGCTCTGCTGACAGCTGGCAGCTCCCGGAGGCTGCATGCATTGCAGCGGGCTCGCACCTGGCTGTGTCCTTGCAGCCCTTGCATTTTCCTGCCAGCTGTTACAGCAGCCTCAGCCAAACCTTCCCACTATCTATATCGTCATGGCGAAAGCAGTATTAATGTGCAATGGACTTGTTCATTGCGGTTAATGCAGCGTAGCTGTATCCCTGCTTGCCTGGTCAAAGGCAAGCAGTGGGTGAGGTGACAGTCAAAAAACGTCATTACCTCACTGCTGCCGAAGGCCACTTAGCATGCGCAGGCGTCTAGCACTGCACGTTTCGTTGCTGTTCATGCGAACTGCAACTCGCCCGCCCTTCCCGCCCCTTTTTTTGTGGCTACTGTTCCGCATTGTGCACTGGGTGGTGGCGCTGCAGTGGCTGTGTTGCTAGCGGTGCCTCTGGTTTCAGGTGACTGACCACTGGTTGTCAGTTGCCGCAGAGTAGTTGCGCAACATGCACAACGTGCCGCGCTACCTGCCGAACCTGTGCCGCTCACTGGGTTTCATGGTTTTATGCTGCCTTGCAGCAATGAGATGGTGTTGCCCGCTGCAGCCCCTACATAGTGTCATGTCCGCTGCCATGCAGCGTCTGACAGTGGTGCGCTGTCGTGCAGCTTTGATAGCTGTTCTGATGCTGGTTGCTTCCCATAGTGTGTGGTGCTTTGCAGCTCTTGCAGTGTTTCTGCTGCAGGCCTGCGTTGCCTGTTTCTGCGTTGTGCGCCCTTGCGCCAGGCTTGTTTGGGACCCTGTTCATTGCTGGTCCCCTGCCTTCCCTTTGCTGCCGGTGCCTGCACCTGTCTGCTGCTTTCGCCTTTCCTCTGTCTTGCCTCTTGTTGAATTGTGCCGCTCTCGGTGCTTGAAAGTGTGTAACCCCTCAAACGGCTATTGGCTGAGGCTACCTGACCAGCAGTTTGCGCTGCTGACAGCTGGCAGCTCCCGGAGGCTGCATGCATTGCAGCGGGCTCGCACCTGGCTGTGTCCTTGCAGCCCTTGCATTTTCCTGCCAGCTGTTACAGCAGCCTCAGCCAAGCCTTCCCACTATCTATATCGTCATGGCGAAAGCAGTATTAAACAGCTGAAGAGTGCCACAGTTGTTGGCACTGCGCTGCGGCTGATGCTGCGGCTGACCGTTCATGTTCTTCAGCACCTGCTGTGGTCAGGATAATACAGGATGTTGCTGCTCACCTGTCACTGCTGCTGTATGCAGTGCCTTCTTTGCCAGCTTCCTGCTGCACTTCCTGCACGCTGCCGTCTGAGCCAGGCAGAACAGCATGGAAGCCTGTGCCGGACGCAGACAGCTTTTCAGCTGCTGCAACTGCCAGGCTGGCTGCGCTCAGCTCCTGCTGCAGCAAGCTCCTCTGGCTGCTGCTGCTGCTGCTGCTGGTGCCGAGTGCCAGCAACACTGCTTCCTCCAGTGTTGAACCAGGGCTATATCACACACAGATGGTTGCGAAGATTGTAAGGTTTCAGCGTGTCTTTCATAAGTATGGCATGGAAAGGTGGCTACCACCTGACGCTGCAAGAATCATGTAGTGCACACCCAGCAGTTCTACTGCTGGACTGAGGATGCTGCAAGGTGAGCAACACCAGCAGCAGTACATGTGCAGCCCGTGGTGCAGTCGATGGATAACGCTGGTTTGAGCTCGATATGTTGCAAATGCTGTGTGTCGCGTGATGAGGGCTGGGCGCGACCCACCCCGCGCCATGACATTGCAGCATACCAGCATAGCGACCCACCTCAAGCTCTCTGTCGTGATGCGAGCATGTGTGCCTAATACTAATGCAGCGCAGAGCAAAGCTGACAGGCCCAGCGCCGAGCTGGACCTGCTGCGCGCCATCTTGCGGGGTGGAGTGCCAAGCTCAACACGAGACGGCAATCTCTTGATTTTCGTTGTTCTTGGCTTCAAATTTTTACCATCACTGCTGCTTCAGCTGACGATGTGCGCACCTAACCGTACTGGACAAGCGCAGGAAGTGTGAAGATGCCAAACTCATACCACCCCCGAATCAACGTATATCACTGATTTTATCGCGCAAATGCCAGACCAGAAAATCATTGCTGTGGTGCATTGACGCTGCAACCAGAAACTCGAGCAGATGACCAGTCGAAAGATGAGCTGTCAAACTGAGGCAAGTCATGCTCATGTTGCCTCCCTGATCAACATCACGATTAGGTTCACGTACTAGGCACCCAAAACATGCTATCAACAAGGTACAAGAGCTCTACCACCCAATGGGGGCGCGCGGCAAGTGCAAGGCGCGCAAGACCACAAAGCACCTGCAGCTCTAGCTAGGTAGCTGGGCGCCCAGCTGTCACAGTGCATATCATCAGTGACATATACGTCACCAGATGAAATGATTCAAATCTTCAAAACTACATTCCAGAAAAGACAACATGCGCACCATACTGTCTGCAAACTGCAGTGCCACACAAGCATGTGTCACTTCACGTCTGCAGCGTGGGCGCTTGAACGCTTGATGGCGACTTGCCACTTTGGAAGTGCATGTCAGCAAATGCATCGTCTTGGTACTGTGGAAAAATACACCAGTCAAAGGTGCGGCCTGATTCAGGCGCCGTCATTTCTAGCACGTCGTATACAACACATCAGTACCCTCTGCTTCGCTGCACCAAGTTTGCGTCCAATGGCCCCTTGCCGGCAGCAACGCTGTGGTAGTTGGCAGCGATCTGATCAGCTGCAGTCTGCGTACAGAGGAGCAGCAGTAGCGACAGCGACAGCAGCGGCAGCAGCAGCAGCAGCAGGTTCAAGCAGGTTTAAGCTACAGTACAACAACAGCCGCATTGCCTAGTACAACAGCAGAGCACCCGACAAAACACTGCAGTCGCTGCTCGCTTTCTGTGATCTCTAGGCAAATCTGCAAGGACCTGGTGCAGATTGTCACCAACAGCACGCGCAACAGCAGCAACAGCCACAGGTGCAACAGTTACAGGCGCAGTGCGCACCTCCATAGTCGTCATGCTGGCCACGTGGGGGGTGATGCGTACGCGTGGGTGGCTCCACAGCCGCGAGCTGGCTGGCAGCGGCTCAGGGTCAAACACATCCAGCAGCGCAAACCCAACCTGCGTAGCAGCCGCCGCAGCAGGGGTAAACAACAGCAGCAGCAGCAGCAGCAGAAGGAGCGCGCGCACCTCTACACACGACTGAAAAACAGTAAAACTGCATGCAGCAGCACACCTGACCTCCCTTGGCTGCTGCCGGCAGCTGCTACGCCAGCACAGCCAGCTGCATGAGTGCGCTCACGCCTCGATCACACACTGCTGGAAGTAGTACATGCAGTTGACCTGCCTCCCTGTTTGGTGATTACACATACTCACTTTTGCTGAGCAAAGTACAGAGGTACTTCAGCTGCCTCTCAGTTCTGTAGCTACACATACGCACTGCTGCTGAAACTAGTGCACATGCAGTTCGCACCTGTCCCCTGTCCAGGGCTTCCAGCAGGTCTGCCTCCAGCAGCTGCTTGCCCCTGCCCCCGTTGATAACTGCCGAGCCAGGCCGCAGCCACGACAGCAGCTGCGCGTTGATGATGCCTACAGGCACCAGCAGCAGCAGCAGCAGAAGTGACGTTGAAGATGGATTGCTCATTTGCCAGTGGGCGCAACTTACCGGAAGGTGTCACGTGCAGCAACAGCACCCAGCCCGGCAGGGTCCTACGGCACCAAGAGCAGTCCTGCACAGGCATGAAGTGTTGCAGCGATGCGGCTCTAGCCGCCGTCTTGTGCAAAAAACAGGTGACTTTTCAGCAGCAGGTGACAGTTCAGCCAGCCCCCACCTGTGGTTTCCTCTGTCAGTGGCAGTAAGCACACCAGCACATCCTGTGCCCTCACAAATGCTTCCAGCTGCTGCTGCCCCGCGTAGCAGGCCATGCCTGCTGCTGTGCACTGGCTGTGGCTGCTGCTGGTGCGTGACCAGCCTGACACCTGGTAGCCTAGCGCCAGCAGCTGCTTGGCTGTGGCTTGGCCCATCACACCTGCAGTAGCAAGTGATCGCACAGCATGCATGGTGCTTGATGCAACACATTATCTTGGAACTATGTAGCCCATAGCCAGCAGCTGCTTGGCTGGCGGCTTTGGCCTATCACATCTGCACATCAAATCATCACATAACATGCTGCTGCAATTATGGCTGGCCCATAGCCATGCTTGACCCACCACACCATGCCAGCTCGGATTCCTGCTCTCATTGCCATGCATCCAGTGGCCTAGGCCCTGCTGCCTAACACACCGCTGCTGCACAGTTCTCCCTGTTAGTCAAGTGAGACCGTGCTGACACCATTGCTACTTATTTTACATAGCATGTTCCATGTTTCCAGCTGTGCGGCTACGTACCAAAGTCCATGACGCTATCTACCTAGGCACATGACGCCCACTGTTAGTCAAGTGACGATGCTATTACCACTTTAACATATGTGTTTTATATGTTTCCAGCTGCACTACGGCTACTCACCCAGGCCCATGACGCCCACTGCCACCTCACAGTTGTCCCTGTTGGAGCGCGCCTCTATGCTCAGGTCCCAGCGGCAACTGCAGACAGCAGCAGCACCATCACCATTGTCAGCAGCAGCAAAAAAACCATGCTAGATCTGTCAAAACCACCGGCACACATGCAGCATCGCCACACAAGTGGGAGGCTGGAGAAAAAAGCACACTTGAGTGATAGTTGCTTGCCGAGTTACGGAAGTCCTAGATCCTCATGCGCACCTGCGCTGGGCTGCTGCGTAATCCTCCATCTTGCGCTGGTAATTGATGACGCCCCACACCACCCATGTGGCCATGCGCTGCGCCATGAGCGGGTCAACCTGCGTTATGACAATGTAACATATGTTACTTCTGCTTGTAACACTTATACATTATAAAATGCTGCTTTGGGCAGACACAAGTGCTTTGTTGTCTTGAGAAACAGCTTGTTAACCCTGTGAGCCGGGCTATGCCTAGGGCATTCGTGCTGCCATATGGCAGCGTACAACAAAAACAACAACAGGGAAGCCACACAGCCACGCACCAGCGCACACATGGCCACAGTTTCACGCCCGGGCAGCTGCTGTCAGCACTCACGATGCGTGTGATGGGCAGCTGCTGTGGCACCTGGCCAGCTGCCAGCAGTGAGTCCACGCCAGCACCCAGCGACTGCACCACACGCAGGTTGGGGCACTGCAGCGGCAGCGGAGGGGGCGGCAAGGGCCACGGCCCAGAATAAAATGTTCTTTTGAAGGTGACTTTGGAGCTCGTATCTTGATGTGCGCTGGTGAGTGGTTTCTATTGCGTGCATTGCTGAGGCCACACAAGTGGTTGGTGGTGGCTGCTGTACACAGTGCGGCCGTTGCTGCTGCCTCCGTCGCAATCTCAAACAGTGTGTGCCACAGGTGATCTGTACAACGCCAAAATCGCTGGCTATGCAAATAGTTGCTTGCCATGTGCTGTCCATTGTTTCTATGCAAGCACTTACTTTTGCCAGCAGCCCCGGAGGTGGGTTCCACACTGTTGCGAATGTCACCCTGCATTGCAGCAAACACATGCGGGCACTCAACAGGCGGCCTGCCAGGCTATGAACTTCAGGCATCCGCACATGTATGTGATTGAGGAGGCAACAGTTGCACATGAAGCACATTCATCATCTGGTTGGTCAGGTACCCGCAGCAAGGCTTGTTCATTGCTGCTGCAGTACACCTGGTCAATGCAGTGTTGGCTGCCAGAGTTGCGTTCAGGTGCTGTGCCTACTACTGTGCAGCACTATAGCATGTTTTCGTCAGTAAGCACGCGGCATGTGGCCAGACTGCCATCCTGCTGCTGCTGCTGCTGCTGTGTGCCTCACCGCTGCCAGTCATCCTCTGCCAAGTCATCCGCATCTACTACAGGCACGCCCCGCTCCTTCAGCAGCTCGATATATATCGGCTTGTTCGTCCATTCTGCATCCGACACTCCCTCCTTTCATCAGATGCTACGATTGAGTCGGTGCTGTCTGATGCTGCTGCACAACAGTAGTGCTGCCAGCTGTGTTCTGGTGCTGCCTGCCCTACTTGTGTATAGCAGTGCTATTTGCCCTGTGCTGGCTGCGGAAAACATTGATTTAGCCATAATATGTGTTCGATGAGAAATGTGTGGGCCGTGCCTGCCGATCAACTGCTTCAAAGACGTTCGAGCGCAGTACAGTGCCATTTCATTCTGCAGTGACGACTGACGATACTATACTCAATACCTATGTGTTGAATAGCATAAGAAACAGAATGACCATAGCTGTGGCTGTCTGCAACACACATCAAACCCTTGCTGAATCATCAACATGACTGACGATGAAATAGGTTGTTTTACGGAGTAATTCAGGCAGGTTCTGTGCTGCAGATGTACACAGTCCCCACTACCGCCGAAGATGCAGCACTGCACTGCTCACAGAGGTCTCAGAAGAGGCTGTGTTGTGAATACTCTGCCTGTGCTGCAGAGTAATTGTTGCCTGATGCGGCATGCTTGATGCTAAACAGCCAAATCTGTAAGCTCTGCATATTGTGTACGTTGATATGCATCAATGTCTTTACTCAGGCCGAGGCCTGACAGAATGCCTGACAACTTTGCCTGACACGTGTCAGTGACCCACCTGCACGTCCAGTACAGAGCAGAAGAGCATCAAAACCTCTTTTATAGGGTGCACAGTTATCGTTGATGTCTTGGCGGGTATTTACATTGTTGCTGCTTCACGAACCTGTGCTGTACAATCATGGAAAGCTCATTTGAAGCCGTAGACGCGCATAAAAAGTAGCCACAGAAGGTTTAAAAATAAATTAAATGTCTTGGGTGCGTTGATTTTGGACTCTGATTGTGTGTCGTGCACAGCTGTGCGGCACTGCCGTACAACACGTGCGCAAGTTTGCTATGCACGGCAGAAGGCGATAAATACATATATAGCGCCTCCAGGCTATGGATCAGGATAGGCTTGCACGGGTTGCATGGGTATCGGATGTGGAACTGGCGTTGAGTGGCTGCACAGGCTGTTGGACATATTATCTATTGCACTATGGCCAAGCCTGATCCACAAACCATCCTCAAGTCGTCCACAGCGCCTGACTGGTGCATCCACAGCAGCATGCTGTGGATGACTGTTCAGTGGCTGCCGGCAGAAGCTGTAAATGATGCCGTGGATGAGTTTTCAATTGCATGCTATGGTTATACAAGGACAGCACACCTGTGCAGCGGCAACAGTTGTACTGCAATTGCAATTGCTCTTGCAAGAGCCCCCCAGATGTCAGGTGCAGGTGCAGGCCTGGCAGGAGACATGCACGGTAGAGGCAGACTATGCTAGTTTTTGATCAATTATTTTCGTTTAGCCGTGGTTGTTGTACTACTGCAGTTCCCTTGCAACCCTGCAGGACTGGGGTGAAGCACTTGGTGTGCCGATGGCATATCTTGCTGCCAGCACAAACTGGATGGCCAAATTCAGAATACGTTTGAATCAAATGGTTTGATAGAAGGATGGCGTTTGGCAGCATTGGTCGCGCTCCTAACATATGTTCAAACATCGTGGTTTGGAACTGACAGCCCACCCTGGTGCGGAGCACCCCATGGCTGATGCAAGCTCAAAAAGAATTAAAGCCGTGACTCCAACCGACCTGCTTATAACTGCGCCTGAGTAATGCCTGCATAAACAGCACCGTGAGGGCGTACCTGCCGGGCTGCTTTCACAAGCGATCGATGACGACATCTTCAAGCAAAATTTCACGTCGTAACGCTTGCTTTTGAACACAACAGGCGCAATGCAATGGACCACCCCAGGATCAGCCAGATCAACAGTGCTGCTGCCAACAGCAACCATGGCTGTTGTGGTTGATCCTGGGCCGATCACTGTCGTGCGCCTGCTTCGTTCGTTACTAAATCCACATACGCAACTGTGCTAGCAGAGCTACTGCAGCGTTGACCATACTAGTGCCAGCTGATGCAGCAGGAGTTGCACAGCAGCAGCAGCAGGAGCAGCAGCAGGCATGCACAACATACACGCACGCCAAGGCACACATGTGCGGGCGGCAAATCCTGGACGCTGGATCTGCAATTGCACCAAACTTAAAGCAGCAGACAGCAGGTGAGCAACCTGTGCAAGCCACTAGGCAGGTGGTGACATCAGCAGCTGACCCGAGCACAGCAGCGGACTGCAGTCCCTATGCACGCATGTGCATCTTGTCCTGCAGGCAGGCAGCGGTCTTTTTGTGAGGGGCACTTACGCCGTGGGGCGAATGCTTATCTCGAGATAGCCCGTAACAGCTTTGTCACGGTAGCGCAAGTGAAGCAGTGCAATGTAGCATACTGAACATGCATCAGGTCACATGTATGTTGTTGCGCATGCATGGCTTGGCGAATCGCATTTGTGCACATGCTAACACAGAACAGTCGACTTGTGCAAGACACAAGCGCATCTCTGTTCACCGTGTCTTGATCCTGGTAAGCGTTGTGCTGCCACGCTGCGCACAGGCCGCCACGGCTACATCCCTTGACTTGGATGCCAAGTTGCCAAGTTGCGACGCTGCGCCAATAATGTCAAGCAACAACAGCACACTCATCGGCTGCAACAGCTTGATGCCAGGTGAGAGGATCTGCTGCCAGGTGTACAGCAGAAGCACAGGTGCAGCGACAGCTATGACCCCAGAGGCAGTGCACAGCAATGACAACAGCTGGCAGTGGCTGCAGTAGCATGTGATGGCACTAGCGGCTGCAGGCCTGCATGCGTGCGGCACCATGGTAACACTGGCAGCAGAAGCAGCAGCAGTACATGTGATGCATGTTGATGGCTTGGGTTGCACCACCGGGTGCCTGCAAGCCTCAAAGCATTAGCAGCTGCCGTTTGCACAGCACTCACCACACGTGTTGGTTTGCTGCAGGTTCATCCAGTGCATCAAGCAGTATGCAGGCAAGCAGCCAGCAGTGCGACAGCTTACTCGCGCACAACCACCTCACTGTTGCCAGCAGTCTGGGACTTGTTACAGGTACGTGCAAGGTCGAGCATGCAGGGCGCCATGCATGGTATTGCAGCGCAACACAGATCACGTGCCTGCCTAGTGTCAGATCACCTCCGCAGCAGCAGCAGCGTCAGACTTGTGCCACATGTTGTGTGGGGTCGGGATATGCCAGTGCTCCTATACTGAGAAGCAGCAGCAGCAGCTGGCCACTCCTTCAAGAAGCAGCGCCGCACTTTGCATGTAAAAGGACGAAGTTATACGGTTCCTGCATGTGGTTTTGGCAGCAGCAGCGCTGCTGTAGCAGTTGCACGTACAACACAGACTTCTGAAACACTTTGCTGCCTTTGTTGTTGCTGCTGCTGCTACTGCGACTGCTGCTGTTGCAAGCTATGTGTTGCTGCAGCAAGCAGGCGTCAAGGTTGCCGAGTTGCAAGCTATGTGTTGCTGCAGCTAGCAGGCGTTGTGGAGCTTGCATTCCATCAAATGCACGGTTTAGCAGCAGCTTAAGGCCTGACACAGCAAGAAGGGATGCTGGAGTGGCAAGCAGCATGCTACTGAGCAGTGTCATGACACTCTGTCTGATTAGACAGAACACAATGGTTCAGGTTGCATGTGGCATGTCACAGCATGGCGTTGCATTGCAGGGACATAGCACATTTTGCGGCATTCTTGTCTGTATTTGTGTACCTGTGGCCTGGTGCTAAAGTTGCAGCAGGAGCAGCAGTGACTTGGCCTTGCAAGCTTTGTTACCTGCTGCTGCTTCTGCTGCAAGCTGTGCTCGCGCACCCGGCACCAGCGCGACGGGAAATCATCGATTACTGTTATATATCAATGTTTAACATGTTTAATCAGTGATTCGAGGCTCATTTGGCCCTATCTACAACTTCATCCACAAGTGCTCGAAGTTCATCCACACGCCGTGTGGACCCAGACGGATGTGGATGGCGTGTGGATGGCCGTAGTCCGCTGTGGATGGCACTGTGGATGACCTGATGTGGACGATTTGTGGATGAGTTGTGGATGGGCCTTGCCCATAGTGTTGCACACCATGCAGCGACTCGGGGTCATTGACCAAGCAGCATGGCGGGCGCCTGGCGTGTCAGCTGCAACCGTGTGCGGGCTTGAGTTGAAAGCTGAAGATGTGTCTGCTGCACTCACCCGCTTGGTCAAGCAGGGATGGGCAGACGGGGGTGCTGAGGTGGCTGACCCAAGGTCGGCGCCCAGCCACCACGTGACCATGTGCACGCACGCTGCATGGGTGCACCCTATGGATGATGACGCCGCTTTTGACCGTAGCACGCAACCAGAGTACATGCAGCTGTGTTTGCCATTTCGTGTGCTACAATGCCTGGTGCGGCTCCGCACAGGAGTTGCTCAGCTAGAGGTGCAGTTGGGCAGGCATGCACGCCCTCGGGTGCCCACGCCTCGACGTGTTTGTAGGTTGTGCTCGCTTGCTAGCCCTTCAACCGCCAGCCGGCCTGTGTGGCGCACACGTGTGCATGCCCGGACTGGGACCCATGACAATGTGGAGGATCTCAGACACTTCCTGTTGGAGTGCCCTGCATATGACCACTTGCGTGATGCTCATCAGAGTATATTCTGTCCTGATGGCACCACCAATCGTTGTGCTGATGAGATGGTGTCGCGTGTTCTAAACTGTGAAGATCAAGAGAGCTTGGCTGTTGTTGTATGCCAGATGTGGTTGTACCGCTCGGTGCTGTTAGGGTTATCGCCTGACCACACCAGCGTACCAATCCAGCCAGAGGGCTATGTCCCTTCAGATGACACCCTAGACGCTGTTGCCTCTAGCCCATAAGACTTTGACATTTCCTGACAAATTTCATATGCAGTTGTGCCACAGATCTGGTTTGTTGCCGCCTTATGCCGCATTAGTCGCCCTTGTTCTTGCTTCTGATTGTGAGATCTTGACAACATGCTCTCGGTTGGTGTGCTTCTTCAGCACAAGCTGCTGGCTGAGTGGGGTGTGTCTCTGACACACCGCAGATGTAATTGCTTGCTTATCCTGGAGAGAACTTGTGCTCATCTGATGGCGTCAATGTGATGCATCGAGCGCTCATCTCCTTTTGTCACGTGTTGACTCTGTGCTCATTTGGGGTGGCTCATACCATCTAAGATGGTGACTAGACCCACATGTAACTACTCTCTCATAAATAATATGTATCGTAATACTAATCACTCAATCAGGCGTCCTGCGTACTCTTACCTGCCTAACGGTGTGTTCTTTAATGCTGCAGGGTGGTGGGCTTGCTGTCAGCAGCTTGAGGGAGTAGCAGCCACTGGCAGCTGACGCCCTGCTGACTGCCAGGCTCATCTCATCATCATCATGTTACCCATTAAGCCATAGCATCAACGCCATCGGCCCCTCATCGGCCAGGCTCATCTGATGTTCAACAAAGGCTGTATCCAGTACAGCACAGAGGGTCATTTGAACAGTGAATGCACGTGGCGTTGCCGGCGGCAACAACAAACAGGGCTGCAGCTAGCTCAGCTGTCACGGTGCCTTACCAGTACACATATCTGCTTTGCAGTCCAGCTGCTTGACTATCAGGCTACGACTGATGCTACAAAGCTCCAACTTGAATAGTCAACAGCCAATTGCAGCGCCATTACCATGAGGTTTATTCCCAAACGTTTCCACCATCTTGCCAGTCATCGCAATGGTGATGTCAGCACAGCAGCAGCACAGCAGGAGGCAGCTGAAGCCATAGACAGAGCATTGGCAGCAGAAGACCATGCTGCAGCAGCTACCAAGGAGGCTGCAGCCGCCAGGCAGGAGGCAGCAGCTCTTAGAGAGGCGCTGGCGGCAGCCAGACAGCAAGCAGCAGAAGGTAGACAGGGGCTGGAAGCAGCCATGCTGGAGATAGCCGAGCTGAAGAGACGTTTGGCAGCAGCCGATCAGGAGGCAGCAGCAGCCAAAGACAGAGAGGCAGTAGCAATCGATAAAGCCAAAGCAGCTGCTAAGGAGGCTGCTGCAATCAGGCAGCAGGCAGTTGTTGAGGTGGCGGCTGCACAGCAGGCTGCAGCAGAGGCTCAGCAAGAAACTGCAACAGCCAGGCATGAGTCAGCCGAAGCAAGTCAACAGTTGGCAGCTGCACAGTTCCCAGAGTACCGTGAAGTGAGGGACCGCCACAGCTTCCTGTCCGAGATCAAGACACAGAGCAACCAGCACGTGACGCGCAGCAGAGAGGAAGTGCATTCGGCACTGATGGAGGCGTTGGACAGCTGGCTGCAGGACCAGCGGCTGCTGGCAGCCTGCCACTAGGAGTGAGAAGGTGCCATTGTATGTGCCACATACTGTAAGACCTTGGTGGCATCTATGCACTGCAGTCAACTGACGTGACTCTTGTAGATGTCAGGGCTGCTGAGCAGCACTCTGGTGCACTAGTGCTGAACTAATGCCTCTGGTATTGCGACCTGCAGTCACTTTTTGAAAGAGGTTGTTGCAAATGTTATGAACAATGAGAGGGTGGTTGAATGGATGAGTGCAACTCACCATGGATAGGCCGTTGGTGCGCGACCACCGCGGCATAGGCACTTGATGGCCGGCTGCTCGCTGAGCATGATGCACAGTTCTGCAGCATGTTGCGCTAGACTGTAGGACATGTAGTGTGTGATTTGCAGTACAGTCGGTCCTGAGCAATGTTCACAGTGTGAACTGCTCTTACAGCCTGATGTGAGCTTTGGTACCAATCAATGTTACAGCTTCTGTGTGTACGCCTGCTGAGCAGTGTGTCAGCCTGAGGCACTACGCTACTGGATAGCAGCTGTTGTAGCAGTATGTTATAATGCCAGCATAACAGTTATGGCTTGTTGTTGTAGTAGATCGTACTACGATCAGTGATGACAGTGAGAAGGGTCGGAGGCAAGAAAAGTATGTTGCAACGCAGCATTTAAGCGTCTGCAGACGGTGTGGCCGTCTAATGTCACAAGGTAGCAAATCCAGTGCTATAGACATGGTTTGCTGCGTGGCTGGGTGCTGTCCTGTTCACACGTGTACAGACAGGCACGATATGTCTGCGACAGGAAAGGTGAAGCAGGCTGTGCATTGCTGCTAGTGTGCTGAAAGCTGGTGACATGCGTTCAAAGTGCTACTTATGCTTTGCACTTACAGAGGGGGCAACTTGCCATCGTGCAGGGCTGCCCTGCCCTGGAGCAGCATCGCCAATGTGATACCATACCCCGGCTGCAGGCAGCAGCATGCGCACTGCTGCAACTGAGCTTGCCCAGGTCGCAGCGAGGATCTGCAGCTGCAGCACGTTTGTGCTATGCCTGATATATGCTAAGCAGTACTGTGATGGGTACGAGGCAGCTTGCAGAAATGTGGGACAGCGCATTCAAAGACAGCGCATCTGTGACTGCCCACCTTCCTTGTTGTCATTGACACAGCACGTTCTTGGGGAGCTCATGTACTAGATATGCGCCTCCCTTACAGTGTTGTATTCGCTGCACCGTCTTCAACAGCAACCCATTTTGAGAGAGAGTGGTTACATGTGGGTCCAGTCACCATCTTAGATGGTATGAGCCACCCCAAATGAGCACAGAGTCAACACGTGACAAAAGGAGATGAGCGCTCGGTGCAACACATTGACGCCATCAGATGAGCACAAGTTCTCTCCAGGATAAGCAAGCAATTATATCTGCGGTGTGTCAGAGACACACCCCACTCAGCCAGCAGCTTGTGCTGAAGAAGCACACCAACTGTTGTCAAGATCTCACAATCAGAAGCAAGAACAAGGGCGACTAATGCGGCATAAGGCGGCAACAAACCAGATCTGTGGCACAAATGCATATGAAATTTGTCAGGAAATGTCAAAGTCTTATGGGCTAGAGGCAACAGCGTCTAGGGTGTCATCTGAAGGGACATAGCCCTAGGGCGCCCTGGTACCAGAGGCCTCTGGCTGGATTGGTACGCTGGTGTGGTCAGGCGATAACCCTAACAGCACCGAGCGATACATTACATTACATTACATTACATACTCCACCCAACAAGGAGTGGGAACCCCATTAGGAGCCAACGAGAGGCTCATAGGGGGAGGGACACTCGAAGAAAACATCATCATCATCATCATCATCATCATCATCATCATCATCATCATCGTCATCAACAATATTCTCAGAAAGAGAAGAAACTACCGAGAAGAACTCATCAACATCCTCGATCACCTGAGCAATCGACTGAGAAGACAACAGAGACTCAGGATCGGTATCTGGTTGACACCGCATCAGATAGCAACAGTGCACAAAGGCAGCTACCAAAGCAGGACGCTGCTGCATGAAAGCGGCCATATCTGGCCCTGCAGGGTGACATGAAGTAATATTAGTCCACGTCTGAGACGAACCACCAAAGGGCTCGAATAGCATAGCAAAACGCTCACGGACAGGCGCATAGAAAGGACACTCAAATATCATGTGGAACTCATCCTCGACTTGCCCAGAGGAACACCCGGGGCGCAGACAGACACGCTCATCACGTGGGATAGGTGGGCGTTGCCACCGACCACTACACACCCGCAAATCATGAGCACCCAAACGAAAACGAGTCAGAGACCCCACATGCTCCATGTTAAGCCCAGCAGTGCGTAACACATACTTAGGGCACCAGGCAGCAGGACGAGCTGACCGCATATCGTCATAGGAACAAGCTGCAAACCACCTCTCATAAGTACAGAAAACGCCACAACCACTAGCAGCATCACGTGGATTATCAGGACATCCCTGCCACTGCTGATATAGGCACTCCTCAAAAGCATTCAAAACAATCTTTGTGTTCAGGGACTGGAAATTTCTCATCCGCTGAACAACGTCCTCCAACTGTTGCGAGTGACTCTGCAAGTAAGTCAAGACACGCTCCAGCTGCACACACCACAGGGCACCAGTGCCAAAGAATCCAGCAAGCTGCAGGTTTTCATGCATTGCACGCGCCAACAAAGAAGAGCCATCCAAATCCACTTCTCTGTTCCACATGTCCACTGCTGCTCGCAACCACGTACATACCAAAGGTTGGGCCCCAATCTCCCTAGAAAGCAACAGGCGGCTGGTAGACTTACGCACATGGCCTGCAATCGTACGCAAGAACATGTACTGCACCCTACTAATAACATTATTCTGTAACTTGCTGACCAGGGCCGGGCCCGTGCCCACCTGCCCCAGCAGGGCAGGACCCCACACCTCAGAGCAGTAACACAGGATGGGCGTCACTAGGGTGCGAAACAACTGCACTTGCATCGACATACCACGAACACCATGATATTTGGGGTAGTAGGGGGGTGTGCCGAGTGATATCTAGGAGCATTGCTGAGTATCTTGTCCAAGCTTGGGATGTGCGTAATAATTGCAAACACAATGGAGCAGTGCTCCCTCTTTCTTCCGCTCCTGAGGGGCGCGGGGCCGATGGCGTTGATGCTATGGCTTAATGGGTAACATGATGATGATGATGATGAACACCATGCTCCTTGCATCTAGCCAGCATAGCCCACATAGCCCTGCTGCCCGCAGCTGCCAATGCATCTGTACTGACAGAAACACCTTGTGTCGCATGGAACTGGACACCTAGGTACCGAAACTGCTGCGAAACTGGAACCTGTTGCCCTTGGTAAGACCATGTTGCTTTGCCACTGTACTTCCTTCTGCCAAAAACAACCACCTCTGTTTTGCCTACATTCACTTGCATGTCACACTCATTGCAAAAGGATTGAAGAGCATCAAGCAGCTGCTGCAACTTACCAGACGTTTCAGCCAGCAGGACCAAATCATCAGCATACAGCAACAGCCTCACCAACCTGCTGCCTAGAGGTGTTCCGCAAGCGCCACACCGATCCGACAGCCACTGCTCTATACGGTCGATGAAGATACCAAACAACAGAGGCGACAGGGGGTCACCCTGCTTCACACCACGAGTGCTGTCAAAAGCATGACCCACTCTGCCGGCCAGTTTCGTGATCATAGGGGCACTCCAATACATCGATACAATAGAAACAAGAATGTTGCCCCGCAGGCCAATGTCTGCCAAGCACCGCATGAGGATGTCACGCCGCACAAGATCATACGCTTTCCTGAAGTCCACAAAACATGCAAACAGGTGTTTACTACTCAGACAACAACGGTCCACAAGGTGCTTCAACACGAAGACATGATCACACGTTCTGTGCCGCTCCCTAAAACCAGTAGTTATCCACAGTCCCCGGGCAGTCACTAGTGACACCCGGGCACTGGCCGGGCGGTGTGCCCGCCCGGCTCCTGCTGCCAGGTGGTTTTGTTCAAGTTTTGTTGGGCAAACGCCGCGCAGCGAAGCTGGAAATGCCACATAATGAAACATTGCAATATTCACCTTTTTTCTGGCATTTTTGCAGCTGAGTAGGCCCACTGGCTGCCTTTCCTGGGCTGGTGCCGTTTGTGCCATGTCATATGGTGTGCAAGTCGCAAGCAACACCAACAGCCATTGCAACGGAGTCAGCCATTCTAATCAACCGTAAATTTGACCCTACAAGCAGCTGAATCGTGCTTTCACGCGCAGTCACCAGCGCTGAGTGCACAACGGGGATGCCTTGACTGTACACCATTCGCTTACAGATGTCGGGCAGACCACAAAGGCTGAAAAAGCCAAATGGTTGGCTTGCGTTTGATCAGAGCGAACCCCAGCCAAGTGCTGTTGTTGACACTGAGCGAACTCCCAGTAGCGATCAGAGCCTAGACGCTAGACCAGTGCTTCCCCTTAAAAAGCGTGGTAGGCCCCGTAAGAACGCTGCTGCAGCACAGCCAGCTGCAGACACGCCTGAGAGCGGGCTAGACGCCTTACAGACGAGAGAGGGCAAGCTCCTCGGGGAGGAAGGCATTACAGATGAAGAGGAGGAGGAGGAGGATGGTGATCTGGGGGAACCAGAGGCAGCAGCAGCAAGAGCAGCGGCAGTCTAGCTTGACAGTGAGGCTTCTGCAGCAGCAGATACAGATACAGCAAGCTGATGTAGCAGCTATGGCACCAGGCCCTCAGCGAAGTGAAAAGGCAGAGCAGGTTCAGGCCCTGCTACAGCAGCTACTCCAGCTGGAGCAGGCCCAGATGCCACAAAGCATGCAACCGCCTTCTTCTCGCAGTGCAATGAGTGCTGCAGCTGCTGCTGCCAACATCAGCAGCATGATGGGCCAGGACCCTATTGATGCATTCATGCAGCCAGGCATAAGCAGCAATGCTGCTTTCATCAGGGCAGCAATAGGTTCAAGGCTTGGCTCTTCTCGGAACACCAGCTCCGATGCAGCAGCAGGGCTGTTGGGGTACTGTGCACATGTACTAGAGGAGAAGCTAGAGGAGATGCTGCCACAGGCACTGCATCATGCCGTGCAGCAAGCAGGGCTGGCGCCAGCAGGAAATGCTGCTGACAAAGCAGCCTCCAAGCCGGCAGCAGCAGCAGCGACTACCAACAACAGCAGCAGGGCCACACAGCAAGCTGCCAAGGGGTGCCCACCTGTGCCGCGAGAAGTGCCCCAATTGCGCCACCAGAAGAGCCTGCGTGACATGATCCGTTGGTACACACAGGTACAAAGCTGTTGAAACCTCATCTGATGACGTTTCATCGCCATCAACGCTATTGAAATAGCTATTGTTGTTATTGATGGACTCGTTCCTGTTGCAAAACCTTGCATGTCGCCAAGTGCCATCAAGCTGTGTTATGGGTCTGTGGGGGAAAAAGTGCTAGGCTCTATGGCACGCCAATGCCCCTCTGCTGACTGGTAGGTCAGTATGGGGCAACCATATTGTGCCACAGACATGCAAGGCCTGTTATGCAAGCCAGGGCCCCTCTTGTTTCATTCAGCACTTACCAGCAGAGGCAAATTGCTTTGCACTCAAACACCCATAATGTACCAAGTGTTGCTTGTACCATTCTCTTTCGCCCACAGGATCGGGACATTCCTGTGAAGACCAATGATGGACAGGTGAAGATGCACACCCGTTCAGAAATGAGAGACATGAAGAAGAGCTGGGCCAGCAGCAGGGCTGCAGAGAAGCGTGCTGCTGAGTATGATGTGATTTATGACAGGTTGAAGGCTAAGATAGTGCAGCTGACAAAGGAGAAAGACCAGCCGCAGACCATGGATGATGCAGTAGAAGAAGTCTTGAGCGTTGATAAGGTGTGCCTGCCCGGGGGCATTACCATGTACACGTTCATGAATCAGTGCAGGGATGAGAGGAAGGCTGAGAAGGCGGCAAAAGCAGCAGCTGTAGCAGCAGCAGCAGCACAGCAGCAGGAGGGGGATGAACAGGAGGGAGGTACAACATCAGAGTCTGATAGCTAAGCGGGTTTGAGGCTGTATTATAGGATAGGATAGGATAGGGGGTGTGGGGTTACTTTCACCGCATGTATTACGCTGGTATCACTGATTAGACGCGCATGCTACAGTTTTCAGGGTTTAGGGTGCTTATTATCAATTAGGCATGGGTATTGATGTAGCAAGTCGCAATTGGGTTGCAGGGTTTGCTTGGCCTGTTATGTGTTGCTGACTACAAGAACTTCTTGGTGACCAACAGCAACGGTGGTTGGGTTAGGCAGCAGAGCACTTTATTTGTGAGATGTATGCATGGTGAATGACCTTTTGTGAGATGTGCTGGTTTTGCCTCCAAAGCAGGGAGGGTTAAGTACCTTTGTGACATCTCACAAAGTACCTTCAGCATGTATGCATGGTGAATGTATACATGTTATCATGACAAGCTGGGCCAAGCAGGGTCTTGCCATGCACTGCACCCAACCGGCCATACATGTCACGTGTTGCAACACAACAACTTGAAGTTTGCTACAGGCTGTAGCCGGCTAGGGATGCCTAATTCTGAGGCTGTGTTGTGTGCGGAGCCGTCAACTTTAGCAGCTTTTTGTCATCCATATGGTCGTCTTTTTTGCTTGAACTTTCAGTAGTACGGTAAGCAGCTGACCAGCTCAACGGGGTGTTTCCAACTGCCAACCCTGATTTTTGCACATGTCGATCATTGATATATTTGCTACGGTAACAGACAGGCGAACTTCCTTTTTTTATGTACAGAATCCGGTTCTGGCACTTCTTAGACCAGTCACTGGTTAAAAGGCACCGGGTGCCTTTTAAGTTAGATACCAGCTCAGCTAGGCTGAAGCTCAGCCCTACATGAGCACAGCACCATTGTGGGATGCCACCTTAATGTTCTAAAAATAGAAGAAGACGCATCATAGAAAGATGGAGATGCAACTTTGTTGCATCTTCAAAGCTGGCTGTCACTTACAGAGCTAGCTGGTTCTGCACAGCATTGCTCAGCAGCTCTGCACAGCATTGCTCATCTGCCGGGCAGCAATGCATGTTGACCTTAACTCTGCTTGTGCTGGCAGCACAACCGGTAGCTGCCTGAGGCAGTACAAGCGGTACTGCCTCAGGCATGGCATGCCATGGCAGCCGGCCATCAGCCTCCGGCTATGCAGCAGTCTGTCACTGATAGCTGCAGTGCAACTATATGTCAAGTCAAAGATAGCTGCAGTGCAGCTATATGTCAAGTCAAACTCCGGATGATTGACACCTGGTCCATGGCATGATGGTCCATCATGCCATGATGATCATGCAGTGCAACCATGGCATCCATCATCATCATGGGCAAAAGCTGTGGGACAAGGGTGTGCGTGGAAATATGTTCCGTGTACTCTACAACTTGTATCAGGGTGCACGCCGTGTGGTGTCTCACGAAGGTCATGTCACTGAGAGCTTCACATGTGACCTTGGTTTGCATGAGGGCGATGTTATTTCCCCCACACTGTACCTGTACTTCATTGATGATCTGCTGCATGAGGTGCATGCAAAGCACCCTGGAATCACCCTTATGGGCCCTTGTGACGAACCTGCTGGTCAGGTTGTGGCAGCCATGCAGGCTGATGACTTTGTTGCTGTGTGCGGATCTCTGGCTGAGGTTCAGGCTGTGGCTGCAACAGTTTATGAATACAGTTGTAAGTGGCGGTTCAAGCTGAATAGCTTGAAGTCTGCTGTCATGCATGTCTCACCAGCTAGACAGCCCAGCCAGTTGGCTGATTCTGGCATCGTTTGGAACGGTGTGCCTGTGCCTGTTGTATCAGAGTACTGCTACCTTGGCCTGTGGTTCAACAATGCCTGCAACTGGAATACGCACTTTGAGAAGATGTTGGCAAAAGTGCATCGTGTGAAGGGTGGGCTCATGCCAGTCTGGAAGAGCCGGCTCATCAGCGTGGAAGTAAAGCGTATCATTCTGCTTACATGCGTTCGCCCGATTGTTGAATATGGCAGCGAGGTCTGGTTTCCGTCAACTGCAAGGCAACTGCAACAGATTGACAAAGTGCAGACTGACATCATCAAGTGCTCAATGCGTTGTGGCAAGGAGCGCCCTTGCACTTCACTTGTTCTGGCTGAATGGGGTGTGAAGCCATTGCACATGTGGCTTCATCAGAGGGCGATGGAGTATTACTTTAGGGTTCAGCGTATGCAGAACTGTCGGTTGCCACATCAGGTGTTTTCAGCTGAGTGGAAGCACCCTAGTGGTGCTGTTGCGTTGACACCTTGGCATAAGTATGTGCAGAGTTTGCTTTGCAAGTATGGTGTGGATGTTGAGGCGGCGGCTGATCGAGCTAATGCGTGCAAGAATCACATCAACCGTCAGGTCAGGAAGCTGCATGCAGACAGAATTGTTTGTGAATCACTGCAGCACTCTACTTTGAGCCGTTACATCACGCATGTGCACCCTACACATGCTGATGCCATGCGTTTTAAAAGGGCTAGGCCCTTTTTGTGTTCTGGTGCGCCAACGCGTGGTATTGAGTTGCTGATGCGTGTTCGAATGGGCTGTCTTTGTGTGCATGAGCGTACCAGTCGTTATGGTGGCAGCAGAGCTGATTCTAACACAGCATGTCCTGCTTGTGGTCAGGGTGTTGAGTCTTTGTCACATCTGATGTTTGATTGTCCCGCTACTTCTGCTCAGAGGGATACTATGCTTGATGAAATTCGGTCTGTTTTGCGTGATGTTGTTGGCGGCGCTGAAAAATTGCGCAATGTGTTGTCGTTGACTGATGCATCCACCAAGTTGTTGCGTTTTGTTTCTGATGATATTTGGGGTAGTAGGGGGGTGTGCCGAGTGATATCTAGGAGCATTGCTGAGTATCTTGTCCAAGCTTGGGATGTGCGTAATATTTGGAAACACAATGGAGCAGTGCTCCCTCTTTCTTCCGCTCCTGAGGGGCGCGGGGCCGATGGCGTTGATGCTATGGCTTAATGGGTAACATGATGATGATCATCATCATCATGGGCAGGGCCCAAAGCCCTGGCAAGTCACAACTTGAAGTTGTTGGCAGTGCACTGTTGGCAAGTGCCTGAACTCAGTTCAGGACACATGCCATGTGAGTCACATCATATGACACAGGCTGTGTGTGATACATGGCAATGGCTATGTGGATAGAGTCTCTGCAAAAAGATAGTCACTGGTAGTTGGTTAGTTACACAGCCAATGGGATAGATAACAGCATCACTGCCAACAAACTATGGCACAGTGGACTCCAGTAGTACAAATTGTACAATACAAACTGTTTGACAGCAGGGGCAGCCCTCAGCCTGAAGAGGCACTGACAGGCAACTCGTAGGGCACTAGTGCCCCGGTGTTGAACACTGTGTTAGGGCAGCAGGCTGCTGCATTACAAGCCCCATTCCTTTTTCTTCAATTTACGCCCAGGGATACTGTCCATACAAACTCTGCTGTACTCTGTAAAAACAAAAGACGCATATGCAGTGAGTAGAGTAGCAACTGTAACTGTCCTCCAAGGCTGTACTGCATGTACAGCTACAGCCTGTACAAGTTGTATGGTGCCAACGTTGGCACCAGTTAACTGTCTGCCAGCCAGGTGCCATGCTAGGCTGACCGCCTTGCCTAAGCCGCAATCTGTGCCAGTGTAGCTTCCACGTCCTCCAGTGTGTCGTCAACCAGCTCCAACACCCTCTCACTGAGGGCTGACATGACCCGCCGTGACAGCTGTTGCAGTTCATGCCTATGCTGCAGTACTGGATGGCTGCTGAGAATGTCATCAATGCGTGTGTGCTCTGCCATGAGTTCCTCTATCACATCATACCTCACGAATAAGGGCTGCGTGACATCGATCTGTTGTACACTGTGTGCAAGAGCGACCAACGCACGCCTCACACCGTGCCTCGTAACCATAGGACGCTGACTCATCTGGCTGATCAACCTGCGAGGGATAAGTAAGATACAATTTGATCAATCGTGTTTGAGTGATTCTGCGGGCGCATAAACGGAAACATTGTG
The DNA here is from genome assembly GCA_902809745.2 of Tetradesmus lagerheimii. Lineage (NCBI taxonomy): Eukaryota > Viridiplantae > Chlorophyta > Chlorophyceae > Sphaeropleales > Scenedesmaceae > Tetradesmus > Tetradesmus lagerheimii. The sequence goes on along the minus strand of CADDIJ020002176.1, from coordinate 3,295 downwards.
GGACTGCTGGTGAGGGACTGCTGGTGGGGACCGAACACCATTATAGCAGCATTGCACGGTTGCGAAGCGCTAATTGACAATTATTGAAGCTCTCAGAGTCGGCTGTGGTCCGCAATCCTGCGTGAAACTGGTTATCAGCACCGACTACCTAACCATCGATGGGACCGATTATTCACAACAACTGGGCGAGGCATGTACGCGGGCAGAGACTTTGCGCCTCCCATCAACGTATCTCACCGCTTTACAATGCCCGTGGCGTGCCCGGCTGACTGAGGAAGTCGCTGCCCGGGTGTGCCCGGCCACTCCATAAAACCTAACCCTGCCAGTTCTGTTGCGCCTGATGGCCCATACTTGTTTGCGCTAGTGCTGTTCACACAAACAGCCTGATGATGGACGAAGAGTCCGAAACGCGTCGCTCAATGTGTAACAGTACTTACTAGCAACAGACAAGTGACTTTGAACGGTTGTTGAGCAGTGATAGCCAGTCAGTACACACCCCACACAAAACTCGTGCTTGTTTTTATCTGACAGCGCTATTTTTAATCGTTGACATTCCTGTACGATGGCTGACACCATGGACGTTGAGCAAACCGGCTTCGTGCCCGATAGCCAGCCTCAGTCACCTAGGCAGCCAGGTGGCCTCACGCAGCTCGCTAATATTGCAATAGCTTTTCAGCAACCTAGCCCCGGCCTCGCTGGTGGAGCAGCAGCTCTCGGAGCTACTGACCAGCAGCAACAGCAGGTGCCAGGAGCAGCAGGCCCCAGCAAACCTAAGCGCGCCCGCTCCGCTCAGGAGGGCGCTGCAGGATTGTCCGACACTGCAGAACACAACAGTTCATATATGCTTCCTTCCAGCAGCATTGCCCTTGAGCAGCTTCGCGAGCAGGCAGCAGCAGCTGTACAGCCAGCAGTGAGCATGGTCATTGCAGCTAAGCAGCAGCATGCCGGCGCAGTGAAGCGGCTAAACAATCTGCGGTGGCAGAAAGAAGTCGGCCAGTTCCCAGATTTCATCATGAAGCAGGTGCCAGACAGCAGCAGCAACCTAGACACCTATCTGGAGAAAAGCGCAGACATTGCAGCAGTCAAAACAGCAAAAGCAGCAGCAGTGGCAGGGGTCAAGCAGCTGCGGCTTACGCTGCTAGACTCAGCAATAGCCATTGCAGAGGCAGAAAGGGCAGCAGCTGACGAAGTGCTTCAGGGCATCAGAGTGCAGGCACAGGTACGGTTGCAGCAGCCGTTTGCCAAGCTGCCTGCAGCAATGGTGACCGCGCCAGAGGTGTTCAGAATCAGCAGGGACCAGGATTTTGATTACCAGTTCAACCTCCAGGCAGCACTCAGCAACTTCGAAAGCAAGCTGGAGAAGGACAGCAAGAAGAAGCAGGCAGCAGCAGAAGCCGGGCAGGTGGAAGCAGCGCCTGTGAATCTGCAGCAGCAGGTGGAGCAGGCTGCCACAGCCACAGCAGGCAAGAAGGTCCAGTCAGTGCAGAAACAGCTGGACAGCCTAGAGCAGGAAATGCAGCAGCTAAAGCAGCAGCTGGGGCAAGGCAGCAAGGGCCAGGGGAAGAAGCAGCAGCAGCCCACCTTCTGCGAGGTGGCTGCGGGTGCTGCAGCTGGGCCAAAAGCAGCAGCAGGTGCAGCCGCTGATAACCGCGGCAGCAGCGGCGGCAGCGGCGGCAAAAAGAAGAAGCCTGGCAAAGGCAAGAACAACCAGCAGCAGCCACAGCAGCCAGCGGCAGCTAAGCCAGCAGCACAGCAGGGGCGGCAGGGTAAGCGTGGCAACGCGCACCGTGGCCGCTCTCGCAGCCGACGCCAGATTGAAGAGAAGGGGTGGTCACCACTAGTGGCACTACTCCACCCGGTAGTCATACGGCTACTATGCATAGTGAAAAGATGCAGCACGCTAGCTGCTGCACCTGGCGGAACACACTGTCTGCGGCAGAGACACCGTGTCTCGGTAGGCTACCATAGGGCATATGCCACGACCAGCCACTGGGTAGCCATCAGTGCATAGTGCAGAGGCCACCAGCTGCTGGCCCAGCTATTGGATAGCTATGGTGCATGCACTACTGCGCAGGGCGCTTCAGCGCAAGGCAACTAGCCAATTCCAGCAAGTCTTGCTATTTTCTGAATGTTTGATGTGACGGTGGTCACACTGTGCCAACGGCAGGTAGCTTGCTTGACCTCCTGTGCTGCTTCATCAAGCAGTGCCAATTCAAATGCATGCACGCGCCAAAGTGCACCATTTTTTTGTTGGTTACAAGGGGAGCGGAATCTATTGGCTGGCCATACACTGCAATCATCATCATCATCATGTTGCAATCAAGCGAACCTGATTGTCGGAGGCCTGCGGCACCGCCGCACCAATAAGACACGCCAAGCGCCCTTATTCCAGGAGGTGCCCAGCACCCGGACCAAAAACAGCGGAGCAGTTTAACCCCCACACCCCCTTGGTGTGCTACACCCTGCAGCTCAGCTGCATGCCGCACACACCCGACTGACTTCGTCAGCCGCCCCAATAAAGGAGTCTAATGTATTGCTTGCAAATGCATCATGAGGAAAAAAAGCCGACTACAAATGCATGATGATGAACAACAGCCGACTCCTAAAAACCTCACCAGTTCAAACAGTAGATACAATCATCATCATCATCATGTTACCCATTAAGCCATAGCATCAACGCCATCGGCCCCGCGCCCCTCAGGAGCGGAAGAAAGAGGGAGCACTGCTCCATTGTGTTTGCAAATATTACGCACATCCCAAGCTTGGACAAGATACTCAGCAATGCTCCTAGATATCACTCGGCGCACCCCCCTACTACCCCAAATATCATCAGAAACAAAACGCAACAACTTGGTGGATGCATCAGTCAACGACAACACATTGCGCAATTTTTCAGCGCCGCCAGCAACATCACGCAAAACAGACCGAATTTCATCAAGCATAGTATCCCTCTGAGCAGAAGTAGCGGGACAATCAAACGTCAGATGTGACAAAGACTCAACACCCTGACCACAAGCAGGACATGCTGTGTTAGAATCAGCTCTGCTGCCACCATAACGACTGTTGCTCATGCACGCAAAAGACAGCCCATTCGAACACGCATCAGCAACTCAATACCACGCGTTGGCGCACCAGAACACAAAAAGGGCCTAGCCCTTTTAAAACGCATGGTATAAGCATGTGTAGGGTGCACATGCGTGATGTAACGGCTCAAAGTAGAGTGCTGCAGTGATTCACAAACAATTCTGTCTGCATGCAGCTTCCTGACCTGACGGTTGATGCGATTCTTGCACGC